>LSSN01001280.1:0-18598 GCA_001970855.1 Smittium culicis
TTATAGATGGTGACATTTGTTTTGCATTACTGTTTGCTTGGCTGTTTCCGCGATCATTCTCATTGCTTTGCCTATGCTGTGTGTCCTGAGATCGTCTAGATGTTTTTTTATTGAACACAGTTCTCGGATCTTGAGAATCAGGATCTTGGGATGATGGTTGATCTATCTTTCTAGACGGTTCTGTGTCACGCCTTGGGTCTATTGCGGTCTTGTATCTAGTTTCATTATCTTGAATCCCTTTTGAGAAAATTTTTGGATCGTGATTAGAGATCTCGAATCTCTGGTTTCTGAATGTTGATCTCATCGTGTTGGCTTCATCTGGATTTCCATTGTTGCTTCCAGGGTTATCAGTTGATGTTTCAATATCTGAAGAGGGTGCATCTTCAGAACTTGAGTTGACGATCGTCATTGACGATTTTCTCGCTTGGTGATTTGGAAAAAATAAAAATTTTTAATAGTATAAAATTTAAAAAAATATGATTGGCTTCTTCCAGAAAAAAAGCTTAGGGAAGAGAGAGTAGTATTAGACACTTACTTTTCTGAATCGTCGAACTCTTTTTGACTTCGATTACTCTTAATACTCTTAAAAATTTCAAGCGTTTTTATTGGCTAATTCCAGAAAAAAAGCTTAGGGAAGAGAGAGAGTTTTTATCATATAGTCGGAACCGCCAAATTAATTATTAGCTACTTCCAGAAAAAAAGCTTAGGGAAGAGAGAGTTTTTAAGGTGATTTTAGTTAAAAACAACCATGATGCGTCAACTACTACAAGTCTAGACATATACAAGAAAACAATGGTTGATAGTATAAAAACTATAAAAATAACGTGGAGAGTGAGAAATATGAAATATGTGATGAGTGGTGTATTATAAGTAAATTTGTATAAAAACAGCTAGTTGAATTTTATTTGGTTGATTATTTATTTAAAAATAGTAACTAGGGGGGACGTTCTTAACGGAGTCTACGGGCTTCACGTTCGGATTCGAGGAGGGTTAAGATATCGTTTTCACGGACTGGACCTTTGACGTTACGGATGATAGATCTGTTAGTGTCATCCATGAATTCAACGCGGACTTGTGTGACACCACCACGAGAACCAGTACGTCCTAGAACTTTAATAACTTTGGCTAGTTTAACTTTAGTTTGTTCCTAAGATTGTAAATATATGCCAGTTGAGATGTTAGATTCAAATAAACCGTGTAAATTGAGTAATAGCAATCAATCATTAGTTTCAATGACGCAAAAAATTATTCCGTTAATTGTCATGTTTTTGGATCAAGAAGGTATTATTAAATGGGATTTATTCCATTATGATAATACTTAATGAGCAAATACTATGAGTGTTTTGCTGGTTATAAGAAACTAGTTATCAGCAAAGAAAAAAATGTCAGAAATGTAGTAATATAAAGGATCCTTACCATATTTAATATCTTTAATCGTGAATCGAGACGGTATCAGTCTTTATTTGTAGATTGCAAGAGGAAGAATATCAAAAAATTTCAAAATTAAATTTCTTATTTTTGAGCATTTGATATACGAATCTTGATTCTTTTTTTTTCCCCGTTTTCCTTGGTTGTTTCTCACCTTTTTTTTTTTTTTTGCCCAAACTCGAATCTCAACTCAAATCAATCTATAGCGCTAATGGCCAATAGTTATTTGTGCTATTTTAATTTGCAACAACTATTTGTCCATAATTTATTGTCGATTTTATTTTGGCAAATTATATTAAAATAACTTTTTAATTTTGGCGAATAGGTATAGTAATTAGATATTATTGGATGAATTATTTACTTTTCTTTTTATCATTATTGAAAATTTGCTGATAATAATCAATTTGAACTCTCATTTGGTACTCACCCTATTCTTTAATTTTCTTGATTTTTTTATGGCTAAATAATTGGCGAATATCGGATTAGGATAGGAAAATAAAAAGAAAGCTGACGCATGAAAATTGTACAACACCAAGTTCAAAACTACTAATTCTCTACACTTAGACTTCTTTTATTCTTTTTGATTTAGGTTTAGACTCTTTATAGCTTAGTAGTGTAATATATTTGTGATTTTAACCTTTCTTATCCTGCAATTGACCATTATGTATAACGTATTGAATTTCTCATATTAAAAAATCGACTTATTATTTAAATATTTATGCACTTTAAATGCTTACATATTTATACTTTTTTTTTTCTTCACGAAAAGTTAATTATAACATAAATAATTTTTTTATAAGTTTTATATTGATTCTTCCCATATCCAACAAATGTAACCAAACCTATATTTGATTATATAGCCTGAATTATTTTGAGGAATATTCTTGAAATGCATTTCACTTATACAGTCTAATTTAATTGTCTAATTTCGATACTCATAAGTAACAAAGTATGGCACGAATTAATATTTTTTTAATTTTACCTTCGTCTTAATCGCTTTAATTTACTATCCTTTTACAAGCTCAGAAAATAGGAGGTTCGGGAAGGCCTGGAGACCTAATATATTAATTTTCTTTTTTTAGCGAAATTCCTTATCAAAAAACTCGAGATTGGTCTACCATTATACCTAACAGATCTCTTTTAAAATCTATAAGATTGAATTTTTAATGTCATGACTGAAACCTTATTAAAATCAATTCACAGATATTTTTCATATTAATTGCATATATTTTGTAGGAATTAAAATCAGTTGAATATAATTTTTTATTAGCTATCATAAAAGTAAAAAAATTCTTCAGCCAAAACGTTTTACTACAATAAATTAACAGATTTCTAATGCGCGTTATTATTGAAGTATATTTGAGTTCTAAGAGAGTTTTCCAATTAGACTATCGATATGCTAACGCGCATCTAAAAATATACTTGTTATATATAAGATTACATTAAATTATTCTACATAAATCATTTTTTATTTATTTAAATACATGTTAAATTTCATTTATACGAGCCAAAAAATTTTTTTGAGAGAGTTGCTTCTAATATATCACATCATAGCATTACATACCCAGCTTATTTATTTGTTTCAATGTGACTTTTTTAGAATCCTTAAAAAAGTAATAGCCGTGAATATAGCATTTTTACATGGCTTAATTAGTCAAGATATACATATCTTTTCACTTGCATCACTGCAATTACTTACGCCAACAGTTAAAGTATGATTAAAATATATAAAAAAATTTAATATCGTTAAAATTGATTAGCTTTCAATATTTTCTTTATGAATGATATTAGTTAAAAGTATAACAAGTGCCGGAAAAAAAAAAGTAAAGCGCTATGAATAAAAAATATCGATGTTAATGGTGTAATATAATAACCTTTTTAACTGAAAGAGAAACATATGAAACAAGCCTAGTTGTTTCGGTAAAATTCATTCTGCTGTTGGCTCTGGTTACTAAATTCTCGGTTTGGAATATATTGTTGGTTTGAATTATTTTGATGAGAAATGTTTGGATTTTGAACAAAGGAAGGATTGTAACCTGGATCTTGGACATAACCTTGATTCCCGATTTGTAAGCCCGGTTGCATCTGTTGGGGATTGCCAGGGCTAACAGAATGTTGGTTGCTTTTTTGAGCTGCTACGCTGTTAGCACTTTGAATGTTTTGAGGAACACCTTGAAGGTATTGACCATCAACTGATTGATCAGCTTGGTATGCAAGACCATGTGGCACTTGAGTAGAATAGGAGTTATTTGGAGCTTGGTTTGGTTGAGCAAAGCTAGAGTATCCATGGTATGCCGAAGCTAGGTTCGGGTTTTCTGGAGCGCCGTTATATGGATATTGACTATTATCCGCCGGTGTTTGCTGAAAACTCTGGTTAATTGGCTGCTGATATTGCGGGTTTAAAATCTGCCCTTGGTTTTGTTGGAAGTTCTGCATATTATGTTGATTAGGATTGAATTGAACATTATTTGGAGTATGGTTAGCATACTGTTGGTTTGGGTGACCATGTCGAATTACTTTTGAATTCGCCATTAGCATTTCATAAGTACCCATAGCCTCTGTTAATTGATTATTTAGATTAACTAAGTTATCTTTTTTTGCGCTAAATTCTTCAATAAGTTTTACGATCTTCGGTCTTAAGGATAAAGTGGAGGAGTAGAGCGATTGAATTTCTGTATTTCCAGCCAGGCTGTCGTTTTGCGGATCTAATCTACTAAGCATTCTAAGCAATACTTCGATATTATGTGCTTCGCTGGTAACCAATTCTTCAAAATCGTTTAAAATTTTCTGTTCTGGTTTTATGTCCTTAACTTGTTGAACAAAGTTTGCAGGAAATATTCCTCTCTTGCCTCGGAGCTCCCCGGTCCACCAGTCTCTATATTTTTGGTCCAGTACTACAATAACATCGCCTTTAACAAAACCTAGCTCGCCAGTTTCAGTTGGCGTAAAGTCAAAAAGTGCTCGTACTTTTGTAGGATCTTTTTTGGGCTCTGGTGATTTGACGTTAGGGTTTGTTTGGGTTTTTGGGTTTTGGATGCTAGAAATGGGGACATTAAGAGACTTTTGTCTTCCAATTTCTTTTCTTATCATAGCTGGAGTCTATTATATAAAAATAGGAAATATCACTTTTAATTAGAAAATAATATGAATGATAGAATAGATAAAGAGCATTTGCTTAGAATGAAATAAACCTGTTTCTGGTTATCTGCGTCAGATAATGACAAGGCTAAGGCTAGTAATAGATCTTCTTCCTCTTGTCTTTTAGAAATTTCATCCTAGATTATAAAATAAGTTAAGTATGGGTTGTGAAAAGAAAATACTTCTAAATTTACTAAAATTAAATTTAAACAAACTTACTTGCTTAGGAATTTTTTGTGGTTTTTGAGGTTTTGGAAAAACAAAACCTAAAATTTGATTTCAGAAAAGAAATTAAAATTTTGTTTAATCTATTTTAAAAAAAATTTTATAAATTGAGATATACCTTGGGTTTGCAAATTTTTAAAAGTTTCTTCCATAAGACTCAAACCTGGATCTTGGCGAAAATCAAAGGCCCATTGCTGAATATTACCGAGGATTCTTTTTTTAATTTGGTCATTTACGGTCTAAAGAGAAATTAAAAGAGTGATAAAAAGTTTTGAGCTAGATAAGATATTATAGAAAAACAATTTACCTTGTCAGATAAAATCCTTATGAGCGTAGTGGTAAAATATCTCGAGGCAACTTGTTCAGAAGCAATAGTACCACAGTTTTTTACTAATGATTCTACTAGCTGCAATAAAAATTAAAATTGCTTGTTATTTCACAATTATTAAAAATAGGTTGTGATAATTTTAAACTTACAGACAAAGTGTAGTATACAACATTTGGATTTCGGTTGAGTAATCTTTTGTTAATTACAGCGAAACATTCTGTAGCACTTTTGAAAAAAGAAAGAAAGAGAAGAGAAATTAAAAGTTGTACATAATTGACTATGAAACTTAAATAAAACTGTATTATACAACATACCCACTTTCTTGCTTCTCTGTAACTTTATCACAAATTTCGAGAATTATTTCCCAATCTTCGCTTGTGAGCTTTTCGCTGGTAGCTTTGTCTATGAATTTTTTTTTAAGAAAAGGGATAAGAATCATTGATGCAATAATAGATATATGCAGTAAGAACTAATCAAACATAAATGGAGTTTTATTTATAGAAAGCACTTACTGACTATATCTTCGAATGGATTTCCTGATCTAAACATGGTTATAAAAGGTAAAGAGTGAAAAAGTACACTTGTGAAGGTATGCTTGCTTTAAAAACGAATATCTTTTGATGTTTTATGCGAACTAAAAAGCTTCAAGTTTATATTAAAAGCTGCAATTTTTACTCATCTAATTACTACACATGTGACGTCAATTATTTGCCTCCATTTTCTTCTCTAATATGAGCGCCAATAAGATATCATAATAAATTTCCCATCCAATAATTATCTTTCTCTACACTTATTTGAGTATCTGAAATGCAAAAAAATACTCTGAGCCAAGAAAAAAGGACGTAATTTTAGCAAACCAAGCAAATGGAATTATTGCTTACTCAACAAAAGCTCCATTGCTTGATATCTCGCCACTAAGCTTTTTTTCCAAAAGTATAACTTTAACCCTTCCCAGAATCAACTATATTAAACTTACTTAAAAATCATAACTGGATAAGCCATATATTATTGATTTTTTATTGGGTGTATACAATTTATCAGCCAATAACTTCTTATAATAATTTTTAATTTATCATACTGTTATTTGGTTGGATATTTTTGGTAGTTCAAAAAATGCCAACCGCCCCTGAAAGGGCTTGAAAAAAACAAAATTACTGATTCGTTTATGATTTATAAATACACTTTATATTTGTTATTACTATATAATTTACCAATATTCCTAAAGGCTTCGGAATTAAAGTATAATAGTCAAATACACTTGGCTATTTTTAACAGATCCAATATATTCTACCACCTGGTAAAGGGTTTACCCTTTCCCGTTCAACACTCTTTAAAAAAACAATTTCATGATTTGTTCATGGTTTATAAGCAATTTTATTATTTATTACTAATTTAAAATATACCAATATTTCTTAAAGCCTCGGAATTAAAATATTTTTATTGAACGCTGTTGGCTATATCTTGTGGGTCAAAAATAGTCTACCGCCCGCGAAAGGGTTAATGTAACCTTTTATTTGGTAATCACTACTGTGAACTTGTGCTTTTAGAGATTCAAGCAGATTAGCAATTTCCTCAACCCATTCCCGTCCTACAACCTTTAAAAAAAACGAATTTATTGATACCTTGATTATTTATAAGTGCATTTATAATTTAACCCTTTCCCGTCCAACACTATTTAAAAAGGCGATTTTATTGATTCGCCATAAATTTATATATATTTATGATTTGATGAAATTAAGAAAAAACCGATCATTATATTCTATTCGGAATTAAATTATTTTTCATGAATTTTTTTGGTTATATTTGGTATATCAAAAATCAGTCTACCGCCCGTATAAAGGTTAATATTATTGGATAATGAATTTTATCATAAACTCCTTCCCCACTGAAAAAACATTGAAAGTATTGAATATATTCGTTCGTTACAATTTTAATTAACCCTTTCGCGGGCGGTAGACTGATTTTGACCTACAAAATATAACCAGCTATGTTTAGTTAAAACTCTTTAATTTAGAGGCCTTATGAATTATTGGTTTATTGAATTTTAACAACAAATAATAAATTTTCTTATAAATCATAGACGAATCAATAAATTCAATTTTTTTATGAGCATTGGACGGGAAAGGGTTAAATTTATTTTTTCTGCTATTCTACAAAAAACCAATATTTTTTAAGATCTCGTCATTAAACTGCTTTTTTTGAGCATAATTAACTAGATTTTGTAGATCAAATAACAGTCTATCACTCGGTAAAAAATAAATAGTATCGAGTGATTTAAAAATTATTTAAATTGTGGTAGTATTTATTTCCTGAGACATATTAAAAAAGTATTGGGTGATATCGGTTTAAGCTGTTATTCCCGTTTGTTTTATAAACTTTAATTTGTTTCTTTTATTCAGAAACTTCAATTTTAGTAATTCATACTATAATTTAAATTGTATTCCTATCGCTAATAGATCAATTAAATTCATTGCTCATTATCATATTATGGATAAATAAAATATAAATAATTATTAAATAACAGTTTCCACTTATATACTTCTTGTAATTACATTGATTAAATTTTTAAATTTATAGCTATCTAAACTGTTATAAAAATGATCATTTATTATATAAATTATATAAATTATATTTATATTTATATTTATTCATTTGGAGCTGTTTTCAATTTCAAAAAAAAACTAATTAGCCCTTAAATAAAAATAAACTCTGAGATAAAAAAAAGGTGTATATATATTAATTAATATATAAAAATATATATATATAGAAATTCTTTATGAAAGAATAAAATTATACTTTTAAACGATACAGTGAATTAAATTTCAAAAAAAAAATTATCTAATAAATAAAAATTTCACTTATTTTTAGCAAATTAATATTTAAAAGCGAAGCGAATTATTAGGAAAATTGAACTTTAAATTTTATTATGCTTATAATATTAACCAATCTATAAAAATAGTTCCAATAAAATTAAACCACAACTAAGAATATCTTCTCAAATAACTTTCGATAAATTCGAAGAAAGAAATATAGATATCATATTCATTCACAACAGCTATTACAAAATAATGAATTTTGTTTCTTTGTATATTTATTTATTTTATTTTAGTAATTTATAATTTTTACTATACTAATTTAACAGCAGGTAAATTTATTTAATTCATTAATTGTATTAGTAGTTTTAATCCGAATCGATGTTGGAAATTCTGAATAGATCAAAAAGTTATGGACCATTTATATTTAATGCATAAAATTATACAAACTGAAATTATTAGAAAATAAATAAAACAAAGAAGCTCAAATTTAATTTTATATTTTTCTGGAAATACTATTGATTTTAACTTTACTAGTCTAATATTCGTTGATTGAAACAAGGTAATCTCTTCAGTAATAATCTCGTATGTAATTTCTTTAATAAACTAGAATATAAAAAGCTAAATTTTTTATGATATTACACTTATACTTGGCTCAAAAAGATTTTTTTTAACAATTCCAAATTTCTTAGTACGATAGAATGCATAAGTGTGCAGTAAATTGAGTACATATATTCGATGAATATATCGTTTTCAAAAATATTAGTTAATAACGCCTTAAACTTTATTTTTATGAGGTATCAAAATATTATTTTAACTATATTTTTTACACTTTATTTCGATAAATGGAAGAAAATTTATTTTATAATATCTAAATTCTGCACATCAAATAACAAATAAAAATACCAAATTATTTTGGAATCAGAGATGTAAAATAAAAATCCTTAGTAGTTATCCTGATAGACAAGTATTATAAAATTTTTAAACTTATTAATTTTTTTATTAAAATAGCATTATTTTTCTTGTAGAGGATAAATACATAATTTAATAGGAAATTAAAAAATATTAATTATAAAACGTATAATTTCTATAGAATTTTTGCAATAATTATTAAATTTTGTATTATCTTTTTATATTTATACTGCCTGAATATTTATTAGTTTTATACTGTAAAAGATATTGATTTATTTTATAATATATTGTAATAATTGATTCAATATACTTCTCTAAAATTTCTTTTTTATAATTCTAAGAGTTTTTACTGCATTTTTTCGATAAATTGATTGTTTTTATAATGATTTTATTAATAGCTATAAATTTTTTAATAAATTTCTTTGTTGAAAATATGAAAACAGAGATAAATTTTCTTATTTTTTTACCAAACTTTTATAGATAATATGTAATAGACGATTAAAATATTTCTAATATTATTTATCCCTCTCATAATAAAGATTAAATTTATAAAGATTACAAGTTTTTTTTAATAAAATCACTGAGTCAAAAAATTCCATCTTTTTAATTGTAATTTATAGTTTATTTTTAAATTTTAAGATGATTTATAAATAAGGCTATAATTTAATTTATTAATAGGGGGGGGGGGTTAATTCTTTTACATATATAAATGTAGTTAAAAAAGCAGGTTTCAATAGCTACTTTGATCTAAAAAAAAAATTACACTATTAAAGAATATAATTATAAAAATAAGAAAGTTTTACGCTGTCGTTATTCCGATATTGAAAAATTAATAATAAGATATTTGGAAATGATGTATTACAGATAATCATACTACTGTATTTTTCGATGCAACTCTATGTTCATTTAATAATATCTTATGTTGAATTCTCTGTTTATATAAACCTCAACTATGTAATTTTGAATAAACTAAACTGGTAGAAGGTATTATTTATAAAGTTACTAGTTTTTTTATACATTGAACCAAATTTTTTATATTTTACCAGGTAGTCTAATATATTTTAATTTTTTTATATTTTTTATACTATACGTAAAATTATATCAGTATAATCCGAATTAATAAAAAAATTATTAAATTATGTAAAAAAACATTTGAATTTAACTCATGAAATTTTTTCTGATTTTATTTTAATGTAATATCAAGCTTTTCTGTTGATGTGCATTTTATTTAGCTATAAAAAGGGATCAGATATTTTAAATGTCTTATAATTTAAATTTATATTAATAAAAAATTGACTATTGAAAAACGTACTATAAAGAAAATAATTGAATAGATATTTTTGATCCTCCTGAGATTCAAATAAATTTGATTATTAAAATTGATCAAATCTTTATTCATTTATATTTTTATAAATAAATCAAAAATCAAAAATCAACATTAAACAGTGATCTAAATATCCAAATACGATATTTATAAAAATTTTAAAGAAATAATCATAATCTAAATTTGAAAAACTAAAAAATAAAAAAAATAGATAATAGTTGGGATAATACATCTATATATTTGTACTAGTTTTAAGTTCGTACTTTACCTTTATTTTCAATTAAGGATTTGTGTTTAATTTAAAATTTTGCCTGCTGAGAATCTTTTTAGGGTTAAATATTTATAAATTTACTGCGAGGTAAAGTATAGTATGAATTCTCAAAAAAAATTAAAGGGATAAAAATAGAAATTAAGGCTTTTTTTAGTATTAAATGGGAATATTAAAAACTAATTTAATAATAAATTTCATACTGAGCGTTCTTTTAAAGTTAAGCTTCTGCTTATTTTCTAACTTTATTAGATTTGCTTTTAAATGTATTTATTTTATTTCTTGAGGGAGATTTTAATATAAACTAAGTATTAAGTATTTTTACTAAAAAATTTGAGAACGTTTCACTTTTCTTCTTTTCTTACCTATTTATATATCACAAGTAAAAAAAAAACCTACTAAACTTTGTTTTCAATTTATCACTATAAGAATTTTATTTTTTCGATTTATATAGTTTTGCTTTTCCTAAATAGATTGCTGTTTTCACTAAATAAACCAATTATCTTTTTAAATTTGGAATGGGAATATATCCTTTCAATCTTCCAATCTATTAATTGTCAAATGATCTAACAATTCATTTACAATCGAACTATTATCTATCATGTTTTAATTTTTCTTTGATTTCTCTTTTCACTCATAAGAGATAAATATATATTGGTTTCTACGCACACAAAAATGGGACTATAATAGTTTTCCTTCCCTTGTGGTAGATTTACACTACTACATATTCATAATTATTATTTTAATTTTTAGCGTTAAATAATCAATTTATTTAATCCAATAATATTAACTAAGCTTGATTAAATGTAATTCGAAGTAAATAATATTTAAAATAAACAATAAAAAAATTTTATAAATTGATTTTTTTGCTGAAAAAATTAATGTAAAATTGCCTTTAATAAGAAAATTAAAGCTTATAGCGCGGATAGTATTTTTTTAATATTTTTAAAAATAAAAAATAAAATAAAATAATCTGGTTTTACAAAAAAAAAGACATAATGTAAGCAAACCGATTAAATAAATAAATGATTAAAAAAGAGTTTTTATTATCTCGTGAATCATTTAGTTAAAAAAATTGGTTATATAAAAAACACCCTAAAATAATAATATATATAAAAATATTTATTAATAACCTTCAAGTTTTTTTTAAAAATCTAGAATATTTAGTTAATATTTCATTCATTAAGTTTTTTTATATTCTTAGTCATGTCTTATAAAGAATTAATTATGAATCTAACAAATATATATGTGTTCATAAATCATAAATTTTTAATATGTAAAACATTAGCGTATTTCATCTAATATGTTATTAGTATATTAGATAATAATTAATAAAGTTAAATATAAATCATAATATTTTATAAATAAGGAATGATTAAATTTATTTATTAGTTATGAGAATGAATATGTTAATTTATCCTAGTTAAAACACACAATTTAATTTATTTATTAGATTTACTTGGTATTTTTTTGTAGTGGTTATTTTATTTTGTTTAAAATAATTTGAGGATTGTATTAAACTTATAAATATAAATATTTTAATTTTCATACTAGATAATGGATAAAAATATGAATAAGAATAAATAATTTAATTAATAAAAATATATATAAATAAAATATGATTTCATTTTTGAATATCTAAATAATTAAATATCAAATAATTAACGTTAAATACAAAAAAAATACTCTCAAATATAATGGGTTTAGAGAGTTATATGGCTTTTTAGCTATTTAAAAATTTATTAATCGTATTATAGTAAAAATTGATGTTGGTAGCTATGTAATTTGAAAGTTGGATTATACGAATTTCCAAGGCGATTAAAATTTTTTCCAAAATTAATATTCGTCAAGCATATTTTATTCAATATATTATTGGATATTCAGTGCTGTTATACAGATTTTATAAAAATTTTAGTATTAAGGTTTTAAAACATAATCATCAATAATAGAGCTTAATCGAGTAAAGCAGTCATACCAGATTTTTTATTAAAAAATACATCTCGCATGATATTAATTTTTTTCAATATTCTTTTTAATAGGCAATTTAAAAATTAATTAGTTCTCTAAAATAAATAATAAATTGAACGAAAAATTGTATGTGATTAATATATGATCGGATAAATATACAAATTAACGAGTTATAAATTCTTTTTCGGGTATATTTTATTTTCAATTTTATATAGAAAATAAAATTCTAGCTTATTAGTTTTAAATATTAAGTTTAATAATTGTTTTTATATACCACCTGGGGAGGGTGAATGATACAAAAAACTTATCAAAAAAAGCGTTACAGTGTATACAATCAAGTAAAAGGTATTAAAAAATAAAAAAACCATTGCTTTATTCTAGCAAATAAAAATTTCACGATAAAATGAATAAACGATGGATTCTGAATGAAGGGATCATTTTTAGGTCTATGGAGATTGATTATAAATCACTCAAACCACCACTATAGAATAGTTTATATAAATGTGATATTTTTTAGGGGAAGCGGAACTTTTTTTCTTACAGTTTCCATTTGCCTATTTTTAATAGAAAAAAGCATTGGTTGAATCAGATAAACCATTCGATGATAATTTCTGACCCAATTTAAAAATTGAAAAAGAGCTAGCAAGTAAAAAAAGCTTGATAGGAAAAGTTCTGCTCCTCGAAATAATCTCCCATATAAAAACTATAAGTAAATTAGAAAAATTTAAACAGAGATGAAAATTCTATTCAACCAATAATAACATCAGCTTTATCACTAGTAGTTCAATAAATTTAAACTATAATAAATTGCAGTCTTTTTCAGAATCTCCCTAATGAAAAAAACGAAAAATAGAAACACCTTTTTAGCTGAGCTAATAGTATGAAAATTTTAGAAAATTCGGTCCAATAGCATCAAACTCTGACAAACTGTACTCTTGGTTGATAATCTTCCACATCAAATTTTGAACGGAGAAAGTGTTTACGAATTGGCAAATTAAAAGCGATTTAAAGGTAAAATTTACAAATGAGGTGATATGATAAGTCGATTGATCCGTACATTAGCATATCTGGTCAATATATTAGCATTAATAACGTGCATTGCAACTATTAAAGGATAGAATAAAAAATAATATATTCACAAGAATTAAATTTCGATATTTTAATTATTATTTATGGGAGTAAGATGCTAGAGCCATTTAGAGCTTAAAAGCGCTTTCATTAATATTAATCAAAAGTTATAAACCCAAATGATTAATATTAAAATAGCTGGGAGATTCTATATGAAGAGGGTGTATATAGGGATAAAGAGTTTGAGTGGGTAAAATTTCATGTTAGATTATTACCCAATAAAAAAATTTACACCTTTTTAGCAATTAATAATTTTAAAATAGAAGAAATAAATTGAAAAATAGAAATAGCTTTCTAATTCAGGCAATAGTAGCTTTAATTAATATATTCTGTCCAATAATTTTAAGCTGAAACATAGTGCTTCCCTCGTTCAGAATCTTGCAAGTGTATTAGTTAAGGCGATATTATATTCGCATCTTTTTATTTGGAATTCTGAATTAAAGTTGAATCCAAAGATTTGAGCGCAATTATGATGATTGAGATTCGTATATACAGCATCGACTATAGAGGCCATCAAGTAAGTAGGTAAGATTTAGAGTACTTTGTGGTTGATGAGAAGCGAAGTATGGCTAATATGCTGAGCTGAATTAGTAAAATGATTGGTCGGCTATATGCTTGGGCGAAAAATGTCTGTAAATTACATATTATTTCAAATGAGTTTAAGTTGCCTGTATTTTAAATGGGCAGAATTGTTTCGATTTTGGCAGAAACAAAATTATTGGGCTTGCAAAAACAGACCTGAGATAGTCAAAAATTATTGGAGAATAATGTTGATAATAAAGGGTAAAATCGTTTTAGATTTCGTAAACAATGGAAAAAGCTTTTATTCGAATTATTCAAAGCAAATTGATGAACAATAATAGGACAAAAATTAGCAAATACGTTGAAAAAAAAAAAAATTGTAGTTAGAGCAAAACTAGAAACTGCCAATTTTAGCCTAAAGTTTTGTTAACTGGATTTCGCAGATAATCAACTTTATTTAAACTTTAACTAAAATTATATATTTCCCAGACAGGTCATATAGTTTCAATTCTCAATTATCGTTAATAGAAGCTTGCTCATCCTTATCGAATCCAAAGCTAACTGGATTCAAAAGACCCTATTCATATTTCACTTTAAGTAAGCGATGGATATATCCTCATATTCCGACGAGCCTTTTGGCGAAGGTTATATCAGCGAAGACGATAGATTATATGGCGAGAAAAAAATCGATAAAGAGGTTGAAGCTTCTGCTTACTCTAGCTCAATTGCAATCGAACGTACCTATTACCTCAAAGAGTACTTGTTTATCATTTCTCTTACCATATAATAAAGCTTCAAGTAGTTTAATTTTTAATATTCTCTAATCATCTTTTTTTTTCCAGAAAAAGTTCTATGAATGAGCGTACCGATTTATATACAACCCTTCAATATATTAATCAGGAACTTCTTGCAATGAATGTCCCTTGTCCGATAAGGCTTTCTACATCTAATGAGGATTTGGAGGATAGTCAACGCGTTGTTGAATGTATACTTTCCCTTATTAATCAATCAAAGGTTTGAATTCTTTTATTCGACTATTCTAGTAACTCTCAACATTCAATAAAATATATTGAAATCTATACATTAGAATAGCATTGAATACCATACCGACTTATCTTCAAGACTGAGAAGATCCATGCAGGAATACGACTATTTGACGGAAAAAGTAGAAGGTCTAAAAGAAAAGCTTGATACAAGCGAGAGAAAGGAATCTGCTTTATATTCCAGAAATTTGTCATTAAATGCATCTGTTAACAAAGCTGAAATTGCTTCCAGAAAGGCTATAACCGAATTAAATGGCGTTCGATCTGCCTCTGAGTCTAATAAATCTCAATTTATGGTATTTATTATTAATTCTACTAGTTTACCTTAATCCAATTCTATTTATTTCTTTTTCTTACCAATTTTAATCTCACATTATCAAACTATAATAAAAAAACTTTTTAAATAGCATGAAGTTAAAAGAAAGGATCAAGAAATCTTAAAATTCAAAGAAAGAATGCAAAAACTTATTATTGACAAACACAAAACGTCCAAAGTTAAAGTTGAGTTGATAAAATCCGATCATGGCCAATTAAATTCATATAACTACTCTGACGAAATTAAATCTGTTAGTACACTTTTACATTATTTTTTTAATACAGAAAATTTTCTACCCCTAAGTAAAACTAAAATTATAATTTTTTTTTTATTTAACCTACCTCAGGAGCGACGTACATTTGAAAACCTTATTGCAAACTATGAAAATACTGAGAAAAAATTAATATCTGCAAACTCCAAACTTGAAAATATGCTCGATTTTATATCCAGAGAAATTCTATCCATATTTAGATCATCTCTTGAAAAAAAAAATGTAACTTAGCTATATTCTATCTTGTCAAAATATTTTCTATTTCTCATTTTTTTTTACTTTTTTAAAAAACTTTATTTACCTATTTATTTTAAATCTCTTAATTATCCATATCTCCAAAAATCTATACCATAAAAAAATCCCTTCTCAAAATCCTCTTAGATTTCTAGTGGAAAAGAAAACAAATCTGACTATGATGAGCTTACAGCTTTAGAAAATGACTTGGACTTTAGCAAAGATCAAGTATTTGAAAAGCTCAAAATCACCCTTAAAAAATTTAGAGCTCTTATTGAAAATTTTGACACAAATTCTTTTGAAGAAGAAAGAAACATTTTAATTCAAGAAAATAAAAAAATTGAAGCCTCTTTACAAGAAGAAATTATATCAATCAAATCTACAGTATCTGACCTTCAAAAAACAATAAGCTTGAAAGATGATGAAATTAACAAATTTAAATCTAATAATGGTAATCATATCCCTGTTTTCCCAAGTTATCACTAGTATTTAACCCATTTTATGCATTTTTTTAATAGAATCTATATCTAGAGAAATCGAAAGTGCTAAGAATCAAAATTATAAACTATCATTAAATATTGATAACTATAAACAGAGCATCGGCGAAAAGGATAAAGTGGTCAACGAATTAAAGTCGAAATTAGCTGAACAACAAAGTACTCTTCTTAGAATAATGCAAGCTGTTTCGCCGTTAATGACCTCAAGCACCAATCTTGAAGATTCTATTAGTGAGTTTATCCGGGATAGAAACCAGTTAGAGTTAGATAAACAGCAGCTTGAGTATGACAAAAGCCAGTTTATGAATGCCGTCCTGGAAATGGGCAAGGAAAGAACTGAAGTCGAAAAGCTTCGCCAAAAGCTTAAAATGCATCAGATAAATTCTAGCACTGCAGAGTTTTTGTCAACTCTTCCTCCAACTCCAAAGTAAGCTATTTTACTATTACACGATATTATATATGTATATTTTTTTTCACTTTAGATTTATCTAATTTATATTCATTTCAATATTAACAGGTGGTTAAAAAATGCTGACCTCAGCCTACCAACCCCTGCAATACAAAAAAACTTAAAGAATCTTATGGAAAATACGCCGATTAGCTCTATGGAACTTTTAAGGGAATCATCCAGAGATACGCTAGATACTAATTCTAGGGATAGCTCACGAAATCCTCTCTATGGTAAAAGGAGCAGCGAAAATCGTAGGGATACTTTTGAAAATAGTTCTAGTGTTTTGAAAAAGTACGGAGAAACTAACTCAAATCGGTATAACTCATTTGAGCCATGTGGGTTATACAATTGCGATCATAACAATAGGCAAGGCTGTAAAATAAATCAATATATGACAGAGTCTCAAGCAAGATCAAGAAACAATGATATGGAGAACGAAAAATTCAAGCACAATCTTATGGATCACAACTTCGAAACAAGTAATGAAGCTAGATATGAAAAATCTCCATATAGCAACAGAGATGAAGGTATGGAAATGGGTAAGTATGGAAATCGCTCCTCAACTATGAATAGCTATGAAAATAGTTCAAATTACCGTAATAATGATGCAAAAATACCTGATAATCCAATGCAAAGAAATGATGGCTCAACAAAGGGATACGTTAGCAATCTAAGCTCAAGTGAGACTATGAACGGGGTTGAACTTTATATGGATAGAAATATTGGTTCTAAATCGATTATCGAAAAATTAGGAGACACTCGTAACTCAGAGTATAGAGAATTCGAATCAAGAAAAAATTATGACAATGATGGGCTTGAAAAAAATTTAAAAGCGGGAGAAAAGCCCAATGAATATAATGACAATGAAATTTACTCAAAATCATCAGGAATGTCAAGAAATCCACTTGAAAACGGTGGCAGGCCAAATTCTAGATATGAGAATACTAATAAACACAGTAATACTTCTTTTTCGAGGAATTCTTCACTAAGCAGCAGCCCGAAAAAATCTACTAGTTTGGATAACGTATCGCCTTTTCCAACTTCAATAACAGCGCAATCAAGCTCCAAACCTCAGCCTTTTAACAGTTCAACGCCAAACCAATACTTAGCAACAGCACTGAGAAAGAAAAATACCAGTTTAGTGCCTCCACAAACTTCAAGCAAAAATCCATCAAATTATATGACAAAAACGCCACAATCAACACTTAAACACATGCCTTCCTTATCCAACATCAATGCTAATATTACAAATTCTGGTAGCATATCAAATACACCCAAAACGGTAACCAAACAAAAACAAAAGTTTTGTACGAGACCAGGATGTGCAGCTCATTACGTACACTACCACGATGACGGCACAATAGATGAGATAGTTGTCCATGAGCTGAAACCGCCAGTTCCAAAATTCCAAAAGACTTCAAAATAATTCAGAATTGGAAAATGCACGAATAAATATTGATCATGAAAGGATCTCTTATATTTTTTTTTACTTTATATAAATATTTTGCATTTAATTCTCCCCCTCAATGTGTACTTTATTGGGTACTAAATTTTTATTATTTTTCTTTCATTTTTGTTCGCATAAAATAAAATAAAAAAAAAAAATGAATTTTTTATTTTTTAAATTTAATTATAGCTAAAGAACTATATACACAACTCTAGCATTTTCGTCCTCATTTTTTTTTTTTTTTTTGTTGAAAAGCAAATTATCAAAATGAAAAAAAAAAAAAAA
>LSSN01001281.1:0-25320 GCA_001970855.1 Smittium culicis
AAAAAAAAATATCGTATAAAAAAAAAGATCACATTGACATTTAATCGTGATCATAGCAGCAAAATATTTGTAAAAGAGATTTTACAGCTATATCGAGACACATTAATTAGATAAAAATGTATCAATAATAATAAAAAAGGAATTTATTTCCATCTACTCATCTAATAGAAAAATTAAAAACCCAAACGCAGATATTTTATAGCTAGCTAGAGTTTTATAATTCAAAAGAGAAATTATCCTGCTGATTTATCAGAAAAATAATACTTGAGAACTATTACATAGCCATTTTCTGTCCAGAAATCTTTAAAAAATAAGTTTATTGATTCTTTTATGATTTATAAGAATATTTATTATTTGCTGTAAAGAATATAATTAACTAGCAGTCCTTAAGGATATATAATTAAAGAATTTTAGCTGAGTATAGTTAGTTATATTTAGTATGCCAAAAATAGTCTATCTCCCGAAAAAGGATTAACAGGAGGAAACGTAACCTAAATAAGAAAATCGCTATTTGTTTTATCAAAGCGAAAAAAGATGAATTTTGTTTGGATATAAGAATCAATATAATCATTAAATTAGGATGTACGAGTCTAGGATTCAAGATATAGCTGAAATCACAAATTTATACTAATTTTTTTTTATAATTTTATATTCTTTTATTATAGTTTATCGTTTTAATATTCAGCAGCGAAAGTAAAAACAGAAATTAAATTACATACGCTTATATTTTTACGCATTAAAGCCAAATAATTCTTTATTTTTAGTGTTTTTATTAAATAATTATTTTTTAATCAGATTTATATTTCAAAATTATACAAATTAATCTAATTTAAATTATTATTATTAATATTTATACAGTAGAAAGATATAAAAGTAACATTATGAGTAGTATTATATAAAAATTCCAAATTAAAATTTTATAGGTCAACCTGTTTTATAAAGTTACGATTAATCATCAACATAATTATCAAATATTATAAGATAGAATCTTTTTTTACAGAAAATTTTTTTATGAGTTATTTAATTAAATATACATGATTTACTGTTTTAATTTCTATGAAATATTAGTTATTTTTTTTATTAATGTAGCAAGATAATGAAAAAAACACTAGAAATATTATTAAATAACATAGATAATTAATCGCATAATGTATAAATTTTAATGTCATTGATTGATATTTTTAATTAGTTCATAATATCTGTTACTTTCTATTTTGTGTGAATATTTTATTTTTTAAATTGGCTGATATTTTAATTAATACCAATTGATATAAAATATAATAAGTGTGTAAATTAATATAAAACATAATTTTTAATAGATGTTTATTATTTAACATATAAAGTGGAATTATATTTTTAAAATTATTTGCCAACATAGATAAACCACTAAAAATCTGAGCATAACTAATATATTTAAAAACAATACCCGGATTGATTTTTGAAAATTCTAGCATTTAATTATTTTTAATTATATAGTTTGGACGGTAATTGTAATTTATGCTTCAAATATGTAATTTTTCTCTTTTTAAATCTCCATCAAAATAAAATTTTTCTGCAGCTTAAACAATGTATATGTATGACACATATACTTTCTAGTTTAACTCTAATAATTTAGAAGTTTATAGTTATAGGATAAAAAATAATAAAAATGTAATTAGACAAATTTTTATAACTTTTTTTACAGTTTATATTGTTTTAAAAATCAAATTCGGTAGGCGCATTATTAATATATCTTCCAAAAAAAATAGAGATTTTCTGTTTGAAATTTAATCATTGAAAACAAATAAATATTTTGAATATTTATTGCTCTTATTATTAGTTCGGTTCTAATTTCTAACTGAAAAATAGGAGTGGGGTAAGGGAATATGGTGGTAATCTAAGATTTAAAATACCAAATAATTGAAATTAGTCTTTATTTTTTATTATGAATGGTCACATAGCCATCAGGTGACTTTATTTATTTGGCTATTCAATAATTGACATTAAAACTTAAATGTACCTACTTTGATCTAATTCGACGATATTATATTTCGAATAAATTATAGATTAATAGAAAAATTAATATTATTTTGCAACCTTAATTTGATAATAAAAATTAATTATAACTAATTACTGCTAGTTAATATCGAATACAGTAACAGTTTTTAAATTAAAAATTAAAATATAGATAAAATGTATAAATTATATATAGAAGGTCTCAGGTTACATCATGTTTTATTATAAAATATAATTTATCGAATGATAAGGCTTTTTACGATAAATTTTTTACAGTTGCAATTATTTTTTTCAATTTCCAAGTCGACTGTAAAAATAAACCCGCAGGACTGATGCGAATGATAACTACTTTATATAATTGATGTGGAAAATGGAATGTATAGTAAAAAAAGGACCATTTCTTCTTTGAATCTCAGATATTGACCCTTCTTTAAAATACTAAAGCAATAAAATTTTTATATTGAATTTGGTAAGGCTAAATTATATGAAAATTGATAAGTTTATAGTTCGGCATATAAATTTAGATATTTTTTGGTGGCTGTGTGAATGTGCTAACTCAAAGATAAAGAAAATTTTTAATACCAAAGTGATATGGGAGACTCTGAACGAAGAGAGCACTATGTTGCGGTTATATTTCATTACCTTGAGAATTTAGCAATTGTAAGTATTATTGGAGAAGTTGAAAAGGCAATTTGATTTTTCTATTTACTTATTTCTTTTTTAACGTATTATTTGCTAATAATTTTCTTAGACTTTTTTTATTGGATAAAAAGTAAATATGAAATTTGATACACTGTAATGCTTTACGCAATAAAATGACTCCTTCATAAAGAATCTCCCATATAGTTAAGAGGGACTGGTAATACTCTTGCATATAAATATATTCACCAGTTTTTAAAGGTTTGACTTTTGAGTTATATATCTAAGAACTTGAAATAATGAGAGAAATCTTGAATATTCTCAACAGTCATGTGGCGCAATAGTTGATAAGTAAAAATTTCTTGTGCTTTTTAATGGATGGAGTTTTACAGCTTTTTTGCTTATAGTCAGTGCTTACAAACAGAAAATGATGCAAACCCCATAAAAACATCGAGCGACCAATAGTTGGCGACTGTTTGATTTGTAAGTGTTTATCTAACGTAGATAGATAGATGTTACTTGTAAGTGAATGATAGTGCTCAAAAAGGATATACGTAATAACTATTATTTTTGCAACTTTTCAAACCTTGTTTTTACTACATCTATTTAAACCCAAGTTTTGCTATTAAAATTTTCCAGCTACGAAGTTTAAAATACAATTATAATTTAATTAAAAGATAATTGAAACTCTCTAATTATTTAAACAAAATATCTATTCGCTTAACTCATAAATACAATTATTACTATTTATTGAAAAAATGAACGTTGATACTGAAGGGCCGCCTACTGTTGAGAGTCTCGACATGCTAACCAACAATTTATATACCTCTGCGAACTCTGAAGTTCGAGTAGAAGCTGAAAATAGGCTAGCTTACTACTTCCCAACCTTTTCGTCAACAGACTCGCAAGAGCTAAACATCTCTCCTCTAATTCAAAAAAACACCCCCGTTTCAGTTTACTCTTCTATAAAAACTCCTCTCGATTCAATTAGTTTTCTTTTTTGGTTTTTGAACAATACCAGAAATGATTTCTCTCTATTCTTTGCCTCGCAAAGAATTAAAATAATAGTGATTAAATTCGCCTTTTCGTTTACTATGGCTCAAAAGAAGGATCTAGGTAAGAGCTATCCACTTAATATTTAATTCTTATTTTCGATTTAGCTTTTTTAATTTCTATTACAACAAATTTTATTCACTGCAATAAAAATATTCGAATTCTCTATACTTTCCTTTTATAATTGCATTTTGCTTAATTAACCTTTTAATATTCTTATCATAACTATTCTATTAATTAAACACAAACAAATCCTACTTTTAAGCCGATACCTTGTTTAATAAGCTGGCTGAAATCAAAATGAACGCTCCAAGAAACTTGACATCCGAACTATCACAAAGTTTAGCCTTTGTTATTATGAGCGGGTACTTGGATTCTGACTATATGTCTGAACTGATTGACAAGATTCTTGTCGAATCTAATGTAAAAATTAGTTATTTTTACAATTTTTATTGAGAAAAAGAATTTATTGTTATCTTTAACCCAATGTTGATATTATTTTTAAAAAACAGAAAGACGCGTTTGGAAAAGTCATTTTTTTCCACGTCCTTAACGTCATCATTGAAGAGCTTAATCGTGAAATTACGAGTTACCCTGTACCAAAAAAAGAGAGAATAGGTATAATCAAAAAAATAAAAGATAAATTTAAATAAAGTTACGCTCTATAATTTTAACTTTATATATATATATTTATTTATAGTGTCAAAGTTTAAAGACAGTAAGCTGAAAGATATATTTTCAGCAGCACTAAGCACATTAAACGAGTTACTCCAATCCAAAAATTTAGGGCTCATGCAAGGTATTATCAAATGAATTAAACTTAAAATTTGATTATAATATTCTTTACCTATTTCTAATATACTTTTTTTTTTTTTTACTATACTAGATAAAACTCGCGAGCTTGTCTTAATGGAATCTATCACATTACAAAAAAATATCTTCTTATTTAGCTTTGTCGGGTTCCAGTGCGACGAATCCAGCGATGACATAACTACTATTCAGTTACCAACTTCTTGGAGAACAGCTTTTGATGCTCCAGAATTAGTTGACTCCTACTTCATCGCTTATAAAAGCGAAAGCGCTTCTATTCAACCATTGGTACTAAATAATTTCATTAAAATATTACCAAAATACTATTTTTATGTTTATTTATAATATATCTATTTTGTGTTCTAAAGTAAAACTGCTTTTCTTTTGTATTGAAAAAAAAAGATATTAGATCTTCTTGTCTACTTTGCATCAATCCGTCGAACTTTTTTTACTGATGAAACTCGTACAAAGTTTACTATGATTATGGTTCAGCATATAACAAATGTTATAGACAATAGCATCGGACTGAGTCTAGTCGAAAATTATCATCATTTGTGTCGGTTATTGTCTAGATTTAGATCTACTCATACTTTAATAGATATGGAGAATGACCAAGAATTTGAAAAATTTTTGGACACTGTTACAGGTTTTTCAATTACTGGTTTATCACTATGGGAGGTAATTGATTTGGCTATATTTTAATTTATATATTTTTTATCTAAATAGTTTGGCATCCTTAAAAATTTCTTTTTTTCAGTGGTCTGAAAATAGCATAACTCCTCTCTTGACATTCTGGCTGAAGTCGTGCTCAGCAAAAGAATATATTACCTTAACTGCTGAAAACTCATCATCAATCGATAAGAAAGTTAAAGTTATTTTATTAAAGGTAGTTCACTTTTATTTTTGTTTTATATAAACTTATTTATTGAAATATCTAAATTCAATTTATAGATTGTCACCTGCTATATGGCCTCTCTTTTAACGCTTGCTACCAAATCAGTTTCAGATGATGGACTATCAGACAGTTAATACTTAAAATATATATTTTAGTTTAAATCATAATTCAATTAAGCGTCAATCTCTTCGTAAATTAAATAGGTCCGCTAGAAAACGTAGATGAAATTATTGATCAAATTTCAATAGTATCTAAAATCGCCCGTATAGTTTATAATGAATCAGTTTCTGCTCTAATGCAAGTATTTAATAATGTCGGATCGCAATATCAAAATGAAATAAACTCGTCGAACACTCAAAGTAAATCTTTGCTAAACATAGAAGGTAAAAAAATCAAATATATTTTACTGACTTTTTTTCTTAAATTCATATTATTTATAATTATGTTAAAACCACTATTAGTTCAACTAGCCTGGCTAGTAAACATAGCTAGTGCCTTCATTGACGCCAAAAAAGTAAATCTTTTTGTATCTAATTTTTTTTACTTTTCATTCCTTTATTTAACTAAAATTTCTTTTTAATTTTAATCTATTTAGCCATATTCATCTCCAGCTGGGGATGAGAATATGGACGCCGAGATTGTTGCATCTGTCTTTAAATTGGATAATTTTTCGAAAATTCGAATGTCGAAGGTATAAAACATTAAATTAAATCTATTAATTTTTATCTAGAAAAATATAATGTAATATTTGTTATTATTTTAGTTGGGGGCGTCAATGTGTACTCAGTTTGACATGTCATTTATTCGATTTTACAGTACATACAAATCCAAGTACTTGTCTGAAAGCCCTACCAGGCTCAACGGCTTTTTTGGAAAGCTTTCAGCATTTTTAGGAGAGGTCGATATTAATCAATCGTTAGATATTGTTATCCAAAGAGTGTAATTTTTTTTCTTCATATAAACAATACTACAGCAGGAAATTTAGCTAATTATATTATATTATTTCTCTTTTTTTGGGATAGCATCTTAAACCTAAAATCTCCAAATATGAATACAGATGTGGTATCAATGTCATTAGACTTGCTTCATGAATTATCAGTCGGGTAAAAAAAAATTTTTTTCTAAATTTCAAATAATTTTTAAACTTTTAGCCGAATTTCACAAAATTGAATCATTATTTTAGGTATGACATTGTTAGAAAAATTTACTCATTGGACTCGATAAAAATTTTGATCGAAAATTTTAATGATGGGTCATTAGTTTTTTTGAATACTTCAACAAATTACAAACTTCGTTCGAGATACATTTCATCTTTAAGCCGAATTATTTCAATTTCTAAAAAATCGATCGAAATGTATTCCTCATTTTTGTCAAAATGGGAGCCAATTGTCGATAACTTGAAATTTCAAGCTCCTAATTCCGGATATTTTATCGATCCAAAAAATAGGGTAACTTTCTATAAGAGTTATATTATGTCATACCTGCTCTGTATAATTCTTCCTTTGAAGCTTACTTAATCGCTTGTTATATTTTTTTTAAACTTTGTTTCTTATTATAATAGGAGACTCTTCTTATGCTATTACAAGATTTAAGAGGCTTTATTTCATCTCTCGTAAATAAGACTTCTTTCTTGGTGTTCTTCAACTGGATTTTTCCTGAACGGTTTGAGTCTTTGTGCAGCCTAATGAAGATTTATTTTTCTGATACACAAATGGTTTGTGCGTTTTTGAAGTTTGTAAAAGAATTTGTCTTGAATAAATCGCAAAGACTTAACTTTGATACCAGTTCGCCCAATGGAGTTTTAATTTTCCACAAAATCAGGTTTGTATTAATTTCTAATTTAAATTGTATTATATATGTATCTAATGTTACATTGTTAATTTTTAGAGATATTTTTTCAGAATTTACTGAGATGAAAAAAATCAGCAACTCATATAGTACTAACTACTATAAAAATAAATATAAACCTATCGCAATATGCGCTGATATTTTGAAAAATACAATTTCTGGAAGATATGCATCACTTGGCGTTATGACTATATATAATGACACTTCAATAGATAAAACATACTTTGATTTTTTGAGGCTTTTTACAAGCATTCCAAACAAACCTATTTTGGTAATTTTTTTTTCATTAATGATTTCAATAATATATTTTTAACCCATTTCTTAAATATCTAATATTATTTTTTTTTTATAATACAGGAATATGCCAAGCTTAGTAGATCTATGTTGAGTGCGTTGGATGCACTATTATCTACAACTAATATAGCATATGTTATGATGAGCTGGGATACATGCCAGAAAATTTTGGAACTTTGTTCGCAGTCTATAAAATCGCCTGATACTCAAGCATCTACTGTTTCCTGTTCGATAATTGATAGCATGTATTCCTTTTTAGTAGAATCTATGAATCCACAATCTCAAAAAGTGTCATCAGTGATCCCTATTCAACTATGCAACAATGATCAAAACAGAACTAGCGTTAGCAATTTGCTGGCAAGTAGAAGTGATATAGCACAAGACTTGCTATTTAATATCTATGACATGATATTGTTAGAAAATAGGTCTGAAGATTGGTCATTGTCTAGAGCGCTATTTACGCTTTCAGTCTTACAAAAAGAGGTATTTTTTCGTATTTTATGCTTATAATGTATTTTAATGTTTCTAGTATAATTATTTATTTTTTTAATTGACAAAAAAATAATATCATAGAACCTATTCGAAAGGTCGAATTACATTGTAAAGTGCCAGCCTGTCGAATCGCAAGAGCAAGTATTTAAGCTAATAAGCCCGATCTTATCTAGTGCTGAATTTACTTTTACTCTTGAAAACAAGGATAAATTCACTGATAGTATAACTCAATATAAACGCGAAGTTATATCAAATAACATCATCTTGGCAGTACCAACTAACCAAAATTAGTTATTTTTATTAAAGGACTTTTATTTACTACCTTATTTTTATTTTTAAAAAAATCACAAAATAGCTAATATTGCTTAAATTTATTATTTTATTTTTATGAAGTCCAGTAGATCTATTTTTGCATAAGTAAATAAAAAACATTAACATAGCGAGTGACGAAATTATATTTAACCCTTTAGCGGACGATATTCTATTTTTAATCTTACAAATATAACCAACTATGCTCAGTTAAAATCCTTTAATTCCGATGCCTTATAAACTATTGGTTTATTGTATATTAACAGCAAATAATAAATTTGCTTTTTACCAAAACGAATCTATAAAATCGATTTTTTAAAGAGTTTTGGATGGGAAAGGGTTAGATTCATGTGTGGAAGGGATTTGCATTTGTCTTAGAAATCTCTTCGTTGTACTTTATCATAATATATTCATTACTATAAACAAATAACTGTTATTCACTTATCCACAAAGAAAATTATGAAAACAGATAATAAAGAAATTAAAAACAGTTTAATTTCTAATAAATACAAATTATAACATGAAAATTCATATTTTAGTGAACAGAGTAATTAAAAAAAAAAGTAAAAAGTAAAAATAAATGAAAAAACCTCCTCAAACTCAGAAAACCTCGTTTGAAGCGGAGATTGTGAATTGGAGGTTCAAACAAGGAATTTTTAGTCTATTCATGGAATTTTTTACCAGCTTGTATATCATTTTATCATTATATTATTCTATAACAGTATTGTTTTTTTAATAAAATAAATAAATAAAATTTATTCCTCGAATAACTAACTTTGTTAAAGTATTATAAGTGATTAATGCTTAATTAATAACGTGGCTAATTAGCGAAAAAAATAAAAATAAAACCCATAGTAAAATAATCTATCCCGGGGCACCTAAAAGTCTCACCAATTGTTATAATTACCTTAACTATTTAATTTTCGAAATAGGTACTTGAATAAAAAAAAACTTGTACTATATATTAAATTACCAACCGATTAAATTATAAAAAATAATTTTTAGTGATTATTTGGTACTTTTTTCAAAGAATTTACAAATCTTAATTTTAAATTCTATCAGTATTAGTTAAAGCCAAAGACTTTGTATAAAATCAGAATTGGGAACCTAGAATTTCCGATTTAATGAATTTAAAAGATTAAGAAAAGGTCTATCAATAAAAATATTGTTTGAATGCATTAATTTAGGCTCAAGGTGTTTTTTTATTTTACTAAATTATCTCATCCCCTAGAAATAATAATCAGTACGTATTGAGCCTATTAAGTATCAGATGGGGAACAGCTAAAAGGTTGATTATCAATGTTTTTTTAATTTAATGATATAATTTATCAGTTTTGTATATCCTTTATAAACGTGGTTAAACAATACATAAGACCAATAAATATAGCGACGCTCAATTCCTATTTTTAGTTTGGCCTACTATAGAGTCTAATATATGTTTATTAATTTGTAAAATTCAAAAAAAAAAAGGCTTGGAAAAAAAGTATATATATTGTAAATTTAAATTTTTATATTAATTACTAGTGTGGAACGATTTGTAGGGAAATGTGCTATATTAAAAGGTGTTATTAAAATTTAGAGCAAGGGATGATTTGATTAGGTAGAGTGATGTATGTAGCAGTTAGTATCTTTAGTATTATTTTTTTAGATCCAATTTTTTACGTTAAGCTTGCCAGCGATCATCTTTAAAAATAGATTATTTCGGATAGCAAGGCCAATTAAGAAGGATGGGGGGACAAATCCATTAACATATCCAATTCCAGTTCCTTTTGCAGTCTTGATCATGAAGATGTCTTTAGGGGTTTTGAATTCGGTTAAACTGACATTTGGGTTGTTTATTAGTTTAATGAGGTTGGTAGCAACATGTTCTGCTTGTTCCATAGCTATGGATGCGTACTTGTTATTTCTGGGTAAATTGTTACAATCTCCAACAGCAAAGATATTTGGGTAGGCTTTGTCTTCGAGCTGGAGACGTGAATTTACTCTTATTGCTCCTGTTCTAAAATCAAGGATAGGTTGTGTAGAAGGATCACTTGGTACAATAGTCTCCATGAAATCTGTGATTGGTCTTCCTCCGGCACAAAGAATAGGCAAATCAGTAACTATATCGTTTCCATTATTGGTAGTTAATGTTCTTTCGCGTGATTTGAGCTCTAACAATGGGGTGTTTATATCAGCTGAGATTCTTTCATTGAAGATAAATTTTATTCTTAGCTTAGTAAGCTTAGCTTTAAGCTTGTTAATGACTTTTTTACTGTAATCTTCTGAAAGTAGATCTTTATTTGTGTGAACAATCGTAACTTCTTTATCGGGATAAGTCGCTGCGATGTGCGATGAAACTTCAGCGCCTACGATACCTCCACCGATAACCAAAATTCTCTTGGATTTGACAATCTCAGAATTCAAGTCCTTGAATGCCTGAACTCCGTCTTCTTTATTTTGGAATTTTAGTCTAGCAGGGCCGTTTGATTCTTGACCGGTAGCGATAATTAAATAATCGAATTTGATTTCTTTTCCAGATTTAAGGGCAACTTTGTCTTTGAATACACTTTTTACCTCATCCTGAATTATCGAGTTGTCATTGTCGCCTTTTTGAATGAGAGAGGTGTATGGAATGAATATTTTTTCGGTAAAATCTGGGTTAACTATTCCTTCAGAGAATTCGGGTATGTGATTAAAATGGGAGTGTTTTTCAATGAGAATAGCTTTGATTTTTCCAGGAGATTTCTTGGATTGCTCTTGGAATTTATTGAAGGCAGAAAGTCCAGCAAATGATGCGCCAATGATAACAACGGTTTTACTAGAAGTCATTATTTTGTGTGAAGGTAAAAAATTGAAGTTAATGAGCTTTTTATCGTGTAAAAAATTCTACTGAATATCAAGCTCGCGAATAGCTAGGAAATAATTATGAACAATCAAATTATATAAAAAACAGATATTGGATTCAATATATATATAAGAAATTTAAAATTCTTATATATTTATTTTGTAGATAGGGGGATAAAATGTATTGATGATGTATAGTTGATGGAATTTATTAAGTTAATAAGTATGCTTAAATGAAGTTCAACTAATTTAAAAGCTAAATAAGTTAATAAAGCTAAGGGTATCTTGATTCGAGAATTTAGCAGACCTTTTATAGTTTTTATATTTCACCTCAAAAATTTTTTCGTTTTTTTGTGGTATCTCTTTTAATCGTATTTTATTAACATTAAATGCACGATAAATTATTGAAATCAACTAAATAAAATAAGTAGTATCATATTCAAATATTTGATCATACGCAAAAATTATTGTATTTTTACTGTAAAATGTAAGCTACAAATGGGAGACTGTGAAGTGAACGGAAATTTTTTTTTATAAATTTTATTTGCTAATGTGAAATAGAATTAACGATTGGTTGTATCATATAGTCCATTCACACTTTCCAGTCGATATCTCTTCAAACAGTTGTAATTAATGATTCGTTTGTGATTTATAAGCAAATATATAATTTGAATGTATAAAGTCGTATACCAATAATTGATTGGGACTCGAGATTTAAATAAATTAATGAATTTAATTTGCTAAATTTGATCAGTCAAAAATTGAATACCACCAGTGAAAGGATCAAATAGTTTTCTCTAAAAGAATTTTGCATTCCAGGTAAATCTGATGGGCAAAAATTAATAATAGATATGGATTTGCTACTCTAATAATCTCACAAGTAGATTATTCGCTTAGAAATCACCGTATCAGCGATGCATAACACTAAGCTGTATGAATGTAATTGGGTGTAGCTATTATTACAATGTATAAGTGCTAATTCCCCTTTCATGGGAGGTGGAGTTGTTTTGACTCCCCAAATCTAGCTTGCTAGATTTAATAATAATAATATAATTCCGAGATTCAATAATTTATTGGTGTTACAAAAATAGTCTCAATAACTAATTTGATTACTATAATTAACGAATCAATAAATTAGCGTGCTCAAAGATTGTAGAGCTGGGAGCAAACACATCTAATTTATAATCTACTTTGGCCAAGATATTATTTGCCTGGCCGTAGTGTTCCGAATTTCTAAAAAGCTGTTGGCGTGATAAATATCGGCCACTCTTTTATTCTATTGGTAGAGACGGATATAATTATAGAAGTATTACTAAGCTAAGTGCCCGCTCTAATAATTGGCCATAATTGCACAAAATAAGGAATTTTTGACCCTAGGCCAAAAACATGTATTTATAAACTAGTAGCAGCTAATCACACATTATATGATACTATGAAGGTATGGATTATAAAAATTTCACTCTCTAAAATTGTTTATTTCTAAATAGCGTTTTACGTTTGAAAGCAGTGTAAAGGTTTATTTATTATACTACAATAATATTTGGTTAACATCAGTAATATTAGTAATAGGGTGGTCTAAGCATAGATAAATATTTTCTTTGTTCCCATTAATATTATAATAGCGATATTATTAATTTCAGAGTATTTTCTCTATAGTGCAAAATTTAATTCTGGTTCATTTTATTAGGAGAATTTCTGAGAAAAAGTCGAATTAAATTTCTTAAGCTTTTTGTTTATTGATAGATTTTATCCAAGGTGGACACTTCTGAAAGCGAAATAGACTATCTAAAAAAAAAATAGAGCATATTACGAATACTTTAGAGTAGGCTCTATTTACAATTATATTCGCAGTGTGTGTATGATGGCCTTGAGATCGATGTTTTTCGAAAATTCAATCTATTGACTTGTCCAATTAGGCACAGCGCTCCAAACAAACTCTTCTAAATCTAAAAATGATAAATTACATACTGCTAATTTGACTGAAGCTTACTACAATAATGACATTCTAGATATAGTCGTAAATTTATATTCTAAATTAGCTTTGAACCTAGAGATTTAAACTTTAATCAAATTTACATCTGGCTTTAAACTATAATATCAATTTAAAACCGACTTGATGCCTTACTGTGAGCAGAAAATTTGCTTGGCTGGGGGGTATTTAGCTCAAAAATAATTTATCCCTTTCAATGACGATTGAATTTTTTTTTTACCTACCAGAACTAGTCAGTTGCATTCAATAAAAATAGTTTAATCGCGTGACAACTGCAAAAATTGACTCTCCCCATTTCTTTCGATTACGCTTAAAAAAAACGAGTTTACTGATTTGTTTAAAATTTATAAATGAAATTATTATTTGCTGCTAATCTTCAACAAACCAGTGACGAGTTAATCTCAGATTAAAAGTATTTTAAATGATAGTTCGCTATATTTGGTAGACCAAAAACAGTCTACTGCCCGTGAAAGGGTTAATAAAATCTAACAGTAAATATTCAGATTTTCTTGTAAATCATAAGTGAGTCGTTAAAAGCACTTTTATCTAGAGCGCTACAATGGGAAAGGGTTAACACTATCTGGGACCAACACTATTAACTCTTTCACGGGCGGTAGACTATTTTTGATCTACCAAATTTAGCAAATTAGATTTATAAAAAGTATCATAATTCCGAGGTCTTTAAAAATATTGCTATAATTTAATATTGCTGCAAATAATAAATATACTTATAAATCATAAACGAATCAATAAATTGATGTTTTCAAAGAGTGCTTCACGGGAAAGGGATAAGCAAGATTAAAAATAATAATTGATTGAATAAGGTTTAACTATCGACTATTGGATAATTTTATTCTATAGCTAATATATAGTTATAGTTCAATACTAGTTTGTTGATTTACGATTGTATTAGATTATTTTGACAATTCAAAAAATGCCAACCGCTCCTGAAAGAACTAATACAAAATAATACTCATCACACTTTATAAATATAAATAATTGAAAATAAAAATTCAAATAGATTAATTATAAAAATTTTTTTTGCGGTATAATCATGATATTACTTGAATTCATTCATACGAAATATATTAGCCTGAATATCGCATATAAATTCTTTAGACACTCAGCTAATTTATAGGCTAAAATAATCTACTTGAATAAGAATAAAATATTTTTTCACAATTTAATAAATGATCGCTTCTAGCTAAATACTTATGCTTCTCATAATTCAAGTTTATTACCGCATAAATGAATTTATTGTATTATTTAAAAATTTTCAAGTTAGTTTCAATAATACATATACTCATAATTTTATTTACATGTAATTTTCTATGTTATGGTTCACTCGTTTATATTATAGCAACCTATATCAAATTTTATGAGGGACTATTTTTATATAACTTGGAATATCCTGACACTCATTTTAATATTACATCTAATTGTTAAATTCAAATTTCATTATTTAGTAATAATTATTTTAATTTCGAGTTATTTAAGCTTACATCACAAATACAAAATAATATAAACTCTGATTAATAATTTGGCAATCAGTAAGTAATTTCATACATATAAATATTTTTCTCATATAAATTTCATTTGTTTATAGAGGTTTTAGAGAATAAACCTAAAATTATAAAATTTGAGTAAAAACTTTATTATAAAATGCACAGAAATGTATATATATATGTTGAGATGTGTCATACTCCCCAGTTCTCGCAGTGGGATTTTCAGTGCGAGAATCAATTTCAGGGGCAATGGTGGGATCAGTTTTCTTGATACCGTTCTCGGGAGATAGCTTGGGCATCATTTTGATTGATAGGGTTTGATTATTTAGTTTTATGTATATTAATTATTAAAAAAATAATACTAATTAAAATTCGAAAATATATTTAATTTTAATGTTAAAGGTTAATATTTTTTTTGTTATTTATTTTTTCTTTTTTTAAGAATTTTATTTTAAATTTAAAAGTTTTATAGTTTTCAGAATAAGGAAGCTTAATTTTAGAATTGTAAAAAAAATAGCATAAAAGAAAGATTTTATTTAATTTTTATTCTTTTATTTTGTTAGTTTTATTAGGATTTAAGGTTTATTTTTAATATTCTTAAAATTTATTATTATTAATTTTCTAAAAAAAATCGACAAACTTCAGCGAGACATTTTCTGAGTGGTTATTTATATAGAAAAAATATACGCGGTCTTCTAAGTTGTTAAAAGTATAAAAATTCATGTCAGTTTTGTCGTAATATAGCTGATGAGCCTTTTTATTTTTATATTTATTTTTATTGTAGTTGTTAGACTTGACTAGATTTTGTTTATAAAATTTTAATAATTAAATTGAAGCTTCGATTATTATTATTATTATTATTATTATTATTATTATTATTTTCTTTTTGATCAGATGTTATTAATATACTAAAAAATTGATAAGCATAAACCATTGTAGTCGATAATTTGTAAAAAGCTGATCTATCTTTAACCTTTGTAATTAAATAATTTTCATTTGATAAAAAAACCTTAAACTAAGTGTGGCTAAGTATTAATAAATTTTCTTTCTAACTCGTTCTATGTTATTATGTAACTGACTTCAGGTTTTATTTAATTTCTTTGTAACTTTATAAATTTAAATTAGAATTACTGGTAATTTTTAACGAAGAATAAAACTGATTAACTAACTTCCAAAGACTTTATTCTGACGAATGAAAGCCTGAATTATAAGGGAGATTAACATCTTCCTCATCACTTCCACATATATATTATTGATATTACCTCTATTTTTTTAATCATTCATAGCTCGATACATATTTGGCACTCATTCGCTATTAGAAAAAAATAGACAAAATTTATTATTTATTTTTAAAATTTAATTGGTTTTTTTGAAATCACTTTCTGAAAAAAGATTTATTTTTTCAGTTTCTAAAAAGGTAACCAATTTTTTTTTTAATTTTTCTTACCTTTTATACAAAGTTGAGTTGTATAATATATTGATGTTTTTTTTAGTGTATAGATGAATTTGAGATAGCTGAAAAAAGAACTAAGAAATCCCAGAGAAATTATAGATAAAAAATGGATAAATTAAATAAAATTATTTAACTGGAAAAATAAAAATATTTGACAAGAAAATATTAATTTTTCAGGCTAAAAACACTTATTTTACAATTTATAAAATTAGTAAAGGATATCGAGATCTTTTGAGGATACAAAATTAATTAAATTGGCATATTTTATAAAAATTATATTTAAAATGGGATAAGTGATAATCTAGTATAGTATAAGAAGGAAATATTTGATGCTATTATTCTTATACCTTCCAAAATAGAATAATTTTATAAGAATTAATATCAATTTCTCTAGAAATTTTGGATAAGTTTTATTAATTCCTATCTTTTATTTAAATTTATACTTTTTAAATAAAATAAATTTATTAAAATTATAAACAAAAGAGAGAATAATAATCAAAAGCTTGAGAATAAAAAAAATCAAAGCTAAAATTTCTATTTAACTTATTTGGAATTTAAACTTATTTATAGTAAAATTTTGGCTCTTATTTTTGAGGATAAAATATAAATATTTTATTCTTATAGACCATATCAATATGTCTATTGCTTATTATTTTATAAAGTGTAAAATTAATAAATGTTTATACATATATTAGCCTTCAATTCCATAATTGAAATAAAAATTAAAGTGGATATTATTAACTACTTCGATCTTAGATAAATATTTTTCAAGAATTTAATTAGAAGAATGTCACGAAAAAAATAAAGTATTCTTTATTAGTTTTAATTATCATCCGTTTATTTTCGATAAATCTGACCGTATGCTTTTATATCCATCAAGGATTAACAAATTAAATTTTCTCAACTAATTTTATATATTAAAAAATTAACATTTTTTTTGATTTACAAGTTTTCGATAATATTTTTATTATTTACTTTGAATAAAAAAGCGCCAAGAATTTTCTAAGCAAAAAATTTCAAATTTATTATTAGAAATCACTGAAAATCATCGATGATATGAATTATTAAAAGTATATTTGAAATCTTTAATTTAGTATTTAATAACTAAATTAATTTTTACGTTGCATTTTTTATCCACAATTTCACATAAGTATAGCGAAAATTTTAATTTAGGTAGCAATTTATCGAGAGAAATAATAATAAGTATGTAGACTGATATTTATTCTCCAAAAATATAATTGAAAATTTGAGTCAGATCAAAAAAGTTTGTTATAAGTTACATATCACTCATATATTATTTGTTAGAGATGCTGTTAATTTTTATTTACGTCAAATTAAAGGAGGATAGTCTCAAATTATAATTATTTTTAAAATTTTTACATTTACACAACAGGAAAATGTTTTTTTCCACTATATATCGCAGTTTTTTAAAAATTTACTTGATAGAATAATATTTTCTGTAATTAGAACATTCAATTACATAATAGTGTATAAATTTATCTTGTAAAAAAGTTCACTAATAAGAGGTACCCTTATTCAAAAGCGCAATTTTATTGAAAATCAAATGTTTAAATACTCTTTAATTATATTAATTCTATGAAAAATCTGTCAAATAAATACTTTTTAATACCTAAATGTATCCAAAAAATACTTAAAAAAAAAACCTCTTGTAAATATTTAAAAAAAATTTAAATAATACCAAAAAAAAAAAAAAGAAAATTTAAATTAGAAGTTAATTTAATAGAAAAACGAGTAATTATTTTTAAAATTTCGCCAATTTTAACCTGGTGCGGCACTATAAAGGTTTAACTATTTAATAAGTAAATGCATTTTAATTTTTGTTTTATTTTGATATTTTCAAGAGAATTAAATCTTTTAAAGAATTCCTTTCTTATAAATTCTTCTGTAATGTAATAAAAGTGTTTTTGAAAGGATTTTTAAACCTTTTTTTTGTGATAATATACTTTTTACTTTTATTAAGTGATGGAATTTAATAGAGTGAAATAATGATAAATTTAAGTTTTAATAAAGTAATTTGGTAATAATAGAGTAAAGATTATCTCGGCTATAAAGATGTCATATATTTAATCAAGTTGGTATTTTGGTGTAAAAAAAAACTCTTTGTATAATGAGGATCTTGGTTTTTCTTTGTACAAAGAGAAAAAAAACATCAACATAATATCTCTTTCAAATCATTACTAAATTCGTATAATTGGCTCTTAGGATTTTACTACGACAAAAAGAGGATGATATTTTTGATATATAATAGATAATAGATAATTATTTACTAAAAATAATATTTTACTTTTCAAATTCTAATTACATACAATATCTTTAATTTATAAAATAAATAACATCCGTTCATTGTAATATATTAAAATACTATATGTGCAAGTGTAAGGTTCTGAATAAATATAAGTTTTTTTCCTGAAGTAATATAAGAAAATTTCCAATCAAATGAAATGGTGAAATATAAAACACTGATAATGTAAATTTTCTATAAATGTGGAACCAGGTCTAATTAATAAGTTTATAGGAAATTTTAGTATCAAATCAATTCAAAAAAATTTTTGATTTTTTTTATCGAGTTCTTTATTGATTATTATATAGAAGCGTATCATTTAAATGATTTATATAAAATAAAATATACAAAATAAAGTGAAAATTAGCTTTTTATTATCGTATCTATTTTTTAATTGAGTTTCTTACGAATGATAAACCTGAATTTGTGATCTAAATAGCATGTTTTGGATAAATTTTTAAGGTATTATTTTTGGTTTTAGTGTTCTTTTTTTGATATTTTTGAACAATTATAATTTTTTCGAGGTTTATATCCTAATATTCAAAGAAAATTTTGCAATCATAAATTTATTAACTAGTAAATACCTTTAGAATTAACTTTCGATAGATTGTGTACAATTAGCGCTTAATATCAAATGAATACTATTAAGACATAAAAATCATCAATCAGAAAATTATTGATTATCCATAAATTGCGGAGTTATAAATAGAAACAATGGGTTGTTAAGTATAATATATTCATTGAAAAAAAAACATCGATTATTAAATCGTTGAGTTATGTACAATAATCATTATTATATCAAAAAATGATTTAAAATACTAAAAAATCGTGATTTTTTTACTAAATATTTTAACATGGAATCATAAATAAATAAATTAAAACTTAAACTTAAACTTCTCTTGACAAATTAATGGCATTATTTTAACTTTATAAAATATTAACCACGATATATAAAAATATAATCTAGCAGATTTTTGAAGCTTTGATAATAAATATTTGAGCTTTTTTCTTATAACATATTATTTTATTGAATATCAAGTTAACAAGGTTTAAACAACTAGATAAGTAAATTAAAATTTTTGAATATACAGATTTTACTCAGATATTCCAGTTTATATTAGCTAATTATATCATTTTAAAATGTTGTTTTTGTTAGATTCGTAGACTTCATTTAAAGAAGGAGAAAAAATTGAAAGACTTAGAGATTCGTTTTTCGAATCTCTAAGTCTTTTATACTATAAATAAACTAAAATGATTGGATAATTTAGATTAGCGAATTAACTAAAATTAATTCAATCAAATCTTGACAGTTTTAATGTAAAAGTAATCCTATCTAAGAAAAGACCCCAATTTTTAAATAAATAAATTCAAATATATGAAAATCTCAAAAAAATATGCCGAATAGTTTTTATTATATTTCAATTGTAAGTTTATAACCTCATTATTAGATCAAATAAAAAAAAACTATTTAAATTTATACTACTGACTGAATAAAATAATTAATTAGAATATTTATTACCCATTAGAAATAAATTAAATATATTAATATTAAAAACAAAAAAAAGCTAATATAGATTATAGATATGATAAAAAGCTTAATATAATAAATATAATTATAAATAAATAATACATCATTTAGTTTATTGAAAATATATATCAATAAATATATAGCATATAAATACAAAAAATAAAATAGATTATAAAAAATAACAGCAAAACTAAACTAATACAGCAAGTAAATAAAATTGAAAATATCAAAAACCTTAAACAGATTCAAAGCACCAACATCATCAACCAAATCAAAAAACTAAATTACAAAAATCCTCAACATTTCTATTATACTTTTACTTTTAGCAAAAAATTTATTCAAGTTACGATTAAACTATATAATCATAAATATGAATATCGACTTTAATTTTATTTATTAAATTTTCCTAATTATTTCACATTTTTAATAATTGTGCTATTATGTCCAAATTATTATTTTTAATTATTAATATTTTTATTAATTTGCCTAAATTATTTCTTTCAATAGTTGATTTATATTTTTAAAAGTATTTCCTTTACTTTGATATTTTATTTTTTGCATTTCTGGAAATAAATTTCTATATTATTTAGTTTTTTTTTAACCATTGGATCGTTTTACTATATATTTATCCCCTTTCTCATTACATTTACAACACCTATCGATATATTTTTTATTTATTTTGTAATTTATGGAATTACTTTTTTACCCTATTTTTTACTTTTATATTTGTTTGAGAGTCAATATTACAATTTATAATGGAATTTAATGCATATTTTCGATCTAGTTAATATTTATGCTTTTTAATTTAGATTTAAACTTTTACTGATAAAATAATTAGAAATCAGAATCAAAAACGTGGTTAAATAGTACGTATAAACAGGAAAATAGAATTGAATTTTATTTTGGTATATTGAAAGAACATATAGTTTTTTCAATATTCACAGCTTGATACTTCAAGTATAAAATTTTAGATTATACGCCATAAGTATGTAGATTATTAAAAAAAAATTTATAATTTTTTTTTCTTAACCACTAGAACCCTGAGATTTTTTTGATATATTTTGGCACTAATGTGTACATTTTTTCATATATAATATCTTTTATACATAATTATATTTTATATCTGAACCATGGATTTGTAAATCAGTAATTTTGCTTGTTTTATTCTACAATTAATTCAAGAATTCAAGAATTCATTTATTCAGATATTTTAGATTTAAATTTCCATATCGAGGATATTTTAAAAATTGAATTAACTATCTTTCAAGGTTAATTGTCAAGAACGATAGGTGAAGGAGTATTACAGAAGGTATTAACTAAAATGAAATATAGGAGTAAACCTTTTTTTTTTACAGGAAAGAGAATGTATAATTTATTTAAAATAAGAATAAGATTTAAAGCTAAAACTAAGACCAGAAAACAGAAGAAAACAGTTTTCAGATGAAGTGGCCAAAAAACTAGGGAAAGCTGCGGCTATTTACGTGTTTTGCGTAAGAAAAAAGCACATTTAAAACATAGGAATGGTTAAGGATAAATTAAATATTATAATGTGGAATAAATGCTAACAAGGAAAAATCCTCAACAAAAGCGTTGAGAATGTTTGTATGAATCAGTGGCTATGTTACTGGCTGAAATAAAATTTCATTGGTAGTGTTATCACGTTTGTCTGTATCACTAGATATATTACTGGTTGTTTAAATACAAAGCTAAAGCCTAGGATAAACTACCCAATCATGACACATATTTATCGTTGTTAAATATTCTTTTTATAATTAACTATCTAACGCGTAGTCTATATAATCTTATATACTAATTCTTTTTTTAAGCTTCCCAAAATCTATCACTTGTTAAAATTTTTGACAGTTTAGACTAGTTTTAGCTATTTAAATTAAATATATGTACCTAAGTTTCATTCCCGCTTTTTTTTTAGGTAAATTTCTAGAAATTAAAGCGCAATCAAAGTATTATAATTATTTTACAGATTTAAGATTTTTATCCCCCCAATAAAATAATTTTTAAAAAAACAAATTATAAATCTAATATAAATTTTACTATTAGGTCTTAAGCTTATTTTGGCTATTATATAAAAATATAAGTATTATTTAAGCAACATAAATTTATATTCTGTTATTTATAACTATCAAAAATGTAAAAAAGTTGATTTTTTTTTTTTTGAAATTTAAAGGCCTAAATTACACGTAGTGAATTTCAAATATGTTTTTAATTGGCGAGTTTTAGTGTTAAAATAAACTCAGCCAGATATTTTTGATCTAGTTAGTATATGTACAGAGTTTGATAGACTTGTACTATTAGGAATGATCGATTTATCTTATCTAATTTTTATGATTCCAAGTTTTTTTGAGCTCATTTTTTTCTGCTCTATCTTTTGAAACCAAAACTGAGACTAATTCCAGTCTAGAATCTAATATTTTCATGTTATTTTCAGGTGTCAATTTTAGAAATATTATAAAAGAATTTTCAATTGATAAGTCTATGAAATAAAAATAAATTCTATGCTCCCGCTTAGAATCATTCTATACAGACACTAATAAGAATTCATCTGATATAGATTATCGACATAATTCATGTTTAAATTATAGTCGTGTACTATTTTATGCATAAAAATTGATATCATAGACCCATTCTTCTTCCTTCTAGATGATTCAATCACTATTTTAGTATCATGATAATTTGATATCATATGAACCGGTTTAATACTCATCCATTTATCGTTGATATTCCATTTTCCTATTCAAATTATCGATTCCATTTTTTTATATAATTATTTCTTGAGAATCGAGGTAAATAATTTCTACCACACTTTATTTTTCCTCATAATAATACTGATTTTTCAAAAGATGATTTATTAACGGTACGTAAATAAAATAATTATCAATGAATGTAATATGTTTTTTGCCTTTTAAATCAGAAATAAGCCTTGTAAAAACTTTAAACCCATTTTTTTTAATATTATTATAAGTATTTTCCTGTCATATTTCAAAATTCGAACGTTAACTAGAATAAACAGCTAAAATCCATACTTTGAAGCTCTGGTATATTGGTTTTTTGGAGTTACACTGCTTGAAGCTGATCGTCTCTTACATTTTATCATCTTCTCGTCAATCGCAATATTTTGATGAGGAATATAATTTTTTTGAAATCATATTTCATAATCTCTAAAAAATTCCTAATTTTAATTAATTTATCAGGAAATTCCTCAAATTATTTACCTAAGTTACATGAGCTGTCGTTAATATAATATTAGGAAACATTTTTACAAAAATAAGTATAAATTTTTATTAATAAATCTACTAAAATTGTTAATATAATTAGTGGAATTTATAAAATTACTAGTATTATTAAAATCACTAGAACTGATGGAAATGATATTTCCATTTAAATTAATCTTATTATATGAGGATCTAAAGAATGAAACTATATTTTTTTGAAGACATGAAACTTGGTATATAATAATTCAGAAAATTTTTTTCTCTGCTTCAATATTGCCTACAACTGAGCAATACTTTTATATAAATAGTTATATTAATTGCTAAAAAATATTTTATTTAATATAAAGAAATCAAGCTAATTTTTTTATTTATTAAAGAATTGAATATAGCATAATTTTTAGAATTTGACAAAATCGATTTGATAAGTGTTTCAGAAAAAACTTCTTTTTAATAATTTATACGGAATTATATCATCAATACTCCTAATAAAGATTGAAGCTCCAGTTCTGTTAGTATAATTGTATAAAAATGAAAAATTTCTAAATCATTTCCCCATTCAATAGATTTACATTCATTAAAGAAATTAATATTCTGAGGCAAAGGTAAATCAATAATAGGGTAAATAATTATATATTTCTATAGTACAGATCTTGTTAATTATAATCAGAATTCAAATTATTATAATCAGACAATTCATCGCAATAAAAAATTTTACAATTGTACCAGTCCATAATAAAAGAAAATTAACAGGTAACAGAATAGATTGTAAGTAGATATAAAAATAAAATTCGTATCAAAAATTGAATTCGAGGTAAAAAAGAAACTCAAATTAAAGAAGTAAAAAGAAAAAATTTAATTTAATTCTTAAGAAATGAAATAAAAAAAGGTAAATATAGGATCATAGACAAAAAAAAATAATAGTTTTTTTTTTTTTTAATTTTTTTTTAAATGGACGATTACAAAAATGCAGACCCGGAGAGTTAACGAAAAAAAAGCTGCTGCTCCACTTAAAATCCAATATTTAAAAATGATATAAAATATAATAGTATAATTTTTAAGATTAAGCTATAACTGTTCAAATTTTTTGACTCAATAAAGTGCCAACCATGAGAGGTAACGCAATCAAAGTTGCTGCTCCATAAAAAATAACAAACTGGTATCAGAGGCATATAATTTAGCAGTTTATTTTTTAATGGTAAACTATAATTATTAAAACGGTAGACCCATAGAAGTGCTAACCTGTAGCTTTAACACAAATAAAGTAGTTGATTTAATATAATTATCAGATTGAAACGCTTAGATATTAATTTTAGCAATATAAATTTTAAATGTTGACTAATATTTTTATTTTCTTTAATTAGTTCAAGCTTTGATCATTATTTAAATATATTTCGTCAAATATTTCGCTAACTATATCATGTTATTCTATTTATCATCTACAATTATTTTTTCAAATATATACGGATTTATTTTTTAATTATCTATATTATATTTTATAATTTTATTTAATAGTTTTTTACGATTTGATGGTTAGTCTAGTCTTAAATAGCAATTTCATTCATACTAGGAACTAAGTTGCTTCTATGAAAACCTCAATTTTAATATTAAGATATTTTCTTTTAAGATTTACAGCTATAAATGTCTTGATAATCAATATAATTTTTATTCATGTCTAGATATTATATTTTGAATAATGATTTAGTTTCTATAGCCTCAGCATTTTTACCTAGGAAAATTTCTGGTATTAATTTTTTTTTCCTTTGCTGTAATTAGCTTTATGAGTAATTTAAATTCTCCAATAGCTTGAAAAAATTTTTATTGACTAATCCAATAACTATTTGATTTGCTTTTTAAACTGGGGCAAAAAAGAAATAAAATTTAATCATTAACTTTCAAAATTAATATTATAAAATAATTTTATTGTATTTCATTGGTAAAATACAATTATGTGTTACCTATTTTTTATTAAATTCGAAATAAACATGCATAGAAATGCAAAACAATTTAAATCTACGAATTAAAAATTTTTACATCTATGCAAAACAATGCATAGAAATGCAAAACAATTTAAATCTACGAATAAAAATTTTTTAAATCTATGCAGTATGATGCCTAAAAAAAAAGAAAAAAAAATTTTTTTTTTTTTTTTTT
>LSSN01001282.1:0-14387 GCA_001970855.1 Smittium culicis
CTCTTAAGCTTATTTAAAAATTGAAATTGGATAAGCCATATTATATTTATTTGCTATTCGATATTTATAATTTATCTTCTAGTAATTTATTACTATCTTATATTTATTTATCATACTGTCGTTTGGTTGGATAATTTTGGTAGTTCAAAAAAGGCCAACCGCCCGTGAAAGGGCTAAACTAGGTTCATAAGGTAGAATTATTATTTTGACAAATTAAAAGTTTATAATCGCAAAATACTATCTATAAATTTTATGAGTCTCTAGTTTTATTAGCGACAACTTTTAAAAAACTAAATATTCTTTTGAACGAATTACAATTAAAAATTTTCGCCTTATAAATGTCTTAGTTTTTAGCCAATACTATTAAAAATATCTTAATACTAGTAAGATAACATTTATAATAATGCTACTTATTCACTGATTAGTATGTTTTTTTTTATCTCAATGACTTTGAATAGCTTATTCACAATAATAAAATTATAGATACTCTAATCAAAACAATTTTTAGAATTTTTTAGAATTATAATACATAATATAATATATTTTTTAAATGGTTTTAAAAAATATTAACGATAAAAAAAGTTGTTTTATTGTTATTTTTGGCAATAAAAAAATTTTTGTACAATAAAAATTATCAAAGCAACAATAAAAAATATTAAGTAGATTGACTTATAAAACATATCCCATTCTTTTATTAACGAGTTATATTTTTACGATCAATCAAATATTAAATCAAGTATTGATAAAACTACAAATTATTCCAAAAATAAATCGTTGTAACTGCAACAGATTAAACGCTAAAAACAGACTTGAAGTTGCAAGGGATAATATATCACTCGTATGATTTTAATACCCTACATTAAAGTTCTTACCAATAATTATTAATTATTATCTATGGAATTTTTTTTTGTATATGAGGTTTATTATAATAAAAACGTAGATAAAAGTTTATAATTTACATTCAATATACTAGCAGTGATAAAAAAAATACTAATTTAATCCTAATCCAATTAAAAAGTAATCTAAAAAATAAAATTAAAAGCAAAATAAAAAAAAGAAAAAACAATAATCATAGATTTAATTGTTAGATTTTGACAAAAATAATGCATACTCAAGCATTTCTTCATCATTTAATCCGTCAACAACAAAATCGTTGTTCTGAGTAGAGTCATTTACATTTTGTACATCAGATGAGCTCAGAAATTCTGCATATTTTACAATTTCTTCATCATCCAGGTCAAGGTCGCGCAAAGGTTGAATGTACTCGCTTTGCAAATAGTTCCGCGCTTCTGAATCTGCTATTCTCTGTTCTCTAGCTACTGAGGATTCAACCATATGATTGTCGATCTCTAATTCTATGTTTAAACTGATATCTTTTCTTGTTTCTAAATTTTCCTGGTTTCGTAGAGTTTTAGGTTTTTGGTTTTTTTTATTGCCGTTATTCAGCTCTGAATAAAATGGACGAGATTTGTTTGCAGCTATCACTCGCGGAATTAATTTGCTTGGCTTTTGAATGTAGGAATGGTTCATACTATCATAGCCCTCTTTTAAATCGGATTCTGACTCGAACTCTCTTGCTTGATTTTTAACACCAAATATTGGCCCTAACGAAGCAAATATTGCGCTTCCGCATGACAGAAATACCAGATGTGTTCCTGATGAGATAACTATAAATTCGTAGTTGGAGCTAACTTGGCTGGCAAGAGAGCAGTAAAGAGGGTGCATTTCGCTTATATGTCTAGCAATAGCATCATGCCTGTTTAAAATACCACTACCATTTTCAATTCCTTGAAAGAATGATGTGTTGATGTTACTAGGTAAACAATACTCTTTGAATATTGGAACAACTAAATTACTATACTTTTCAGTATAATCTGTTTTGGTTAATTTTGAAAGATTCTTTGACGCAGATAAATCTTCAGGAGTTTCAGAATTGCTTATCCCTTTGATAACAGGGAACTCATCTGACTCAACAGCAGATATAGAAAAATTAAAATAATGACGCGACCGCTTTCTTGTGTCAAACTCCCCAATCCCTTTACATCTGATACTTCTGATTAAAGTTAAATTTATAGGTTCCCACAAACATACCTCCCCATCACGACTAAAATTTATTTGAAAAAGGTGAGTTTTTTTAAGGATTTTTTTATTAATAATAAATAAATAAATACCTAGTGGTGATTATTTTGAGCCCATCATAGCTTATACAGTCAATTGGAGTAAAGTGAGCGTTCATGATGAAAGAGTCAGGGTGTGTATATTTTAAATCAGTATTAGCTTCGTTGGAAATATAGCTTTTATTGGTAGAGGTATAGCTGTTTGGAGTATCAAAGCCATCACCTTTTCCCCATAGAAAAATGTTGCCCGTGACATCGCCTGCTAATATAACCTCGCTTGATTTTTTTGCAGCGCTTAGATTATCTGAAAAAATCCAGTTATATAAAAAAATAGAAATTCATTATAAAAATTGGAAAAGAAAAAGAATAGTAAAAAAATAATAGTAATAGCCTTACTATTAAAGTCCCAAACAATGGAAGTGATAGGATGGAACCCTTCCCAATAGTAAGAAGCTATAACCTGCCCAGAGTCCATACTAACTTTATTTAAGCGTCCTATGAAATTAGCCGAAGCATTTTTATTGTCGTTAGTATTTGAGGAGCTTAAATTAATCTCATTTTTTTGAAGAGTTGAGATTACACTAGCCACTAATATAGTTTTTAGATTGGGATTTGTCAAAATATGTGTGATAGATGAACTTGAATTAATGTTAGAAGATGATTTGTTGGAAGTACTAGTATTATAAAGTTGGCTGGGGTGAATAATGACAGGTGTATAGTTACTAGTGAAAGAAGATACTTTTATGCCATTATTAACAGTAATTTGAAATTGGAATGCGGAACTGTTGATAGACATTGAATCAGCGCTATTAAAAATTTCACAATTTTGAGTGTCAATAATGAAAACGTATCCATTATTATTAGAAAACACTAGATATCTTGAATTTAGAGTTTGAATCGAAGTGATAATGCTATCAGATATATCGTCAACTAAAATATTAAAATAATAAAAATATTAGAAGAAAATAATTAATAAATTAGGGATAAAGTAAAATTTTGGTATCTGTGTAAAAAAATTGGGTATATAATTAATATCAAGTATAACCTTTTATTGACCAAATGAAATCACCACTTTCAGCATTCCAAAATTTGACTGTGGAATCAGAACCTCCTGAAATTATGACATTTGTGAGATGAAAATTTGGGGGTTGGGTTATTTTACAGGAGCTTTCGTCTAATATTTCAGTTTGGTAAATTCTCATCTGCTCAAAAATAGTTAAGGAAGTAACGCATCCATTATGCCAAAATCTTTTGTCCATTAACACAAACAATTTAGAGAGCCCATTCAACCTATTCAAGTACTGAACTGACACTCTTCCCTCATAATGACCTCCCCATATTATTGCCAAATGCTCTATGTTGTAAGTAGGGTCATTTGTTTTATTCATGCCATCACCCGAATTGGACGTATCGCAAAGAGGTTGTGATTTAAATGATGGATTAATATTTTCGGATTTATTTGCGTAAGTTGAATTAAGTTTAATATAACAAATTTTAACAGTCTGCATTCTAGATGAACTCATAGGATTAAATGTCATATTAGCAAGATTGTCGATATTTCCTATTTGCTCAAATAAGTTATCGTTGTTGTTCCTTAAATTTCTATTATTTCCATTTGAAAAATAAACATCAGAACGTAGATTGGATATTTTCCCCAATTTTTTAGGCCTTAAACTTGCTTTAATAGCAGCTCCATGTGTTAAAGAAGCGCAATAAACCCAATTATATTTAAAGTCGGTGAAAGTTTCATGGATAGTACCTATTCCCATCTCAACTTCTGATCTGAAAAGCTGTCTACCAAGATTCCATTGTTTCAACAATTCAATTCTACATATATATTCCATTTTCCAAGAATGTAGATCATATAATTTTTGTTTTTTAGTGTAGCTAGATTCAGCAAAGTAATTGCTTGGTAGATTATCTTTTTTAGATTTGGAAAAAATTTTTGAGCTAGAATTATTAAATATATCTTTATTTGAAAAACTACTGGAAAATTTTTTTTCCATGTCACTATAAAAAGATGTCTGTTTTATTTCCTGGGCATATTCGACAATATTGTGATCATGATCGGAGTAGTCATTTTCGAGTAGGATTTTTTTAGATAGTGCAGGATTTGAACTGCCAGAGAAATTGAGTGAATAGAAACTCAGTTTAGATAGGTCAATCCTTTTAAGAGGGAGTTTACCATTAAACTTTGTTTTCAAAGCTTGCTTCCAACTACGTTCGTCATTAATAATGTTGTACCATCTAGCAGAGGTTAAAGAAACAATAGCCTATTAAATTGTATTTTTTTTATTTTTTGAAATAAAGCATGAAAGGTAAATCACATGTTTATATATAATATTTATAGAACTTATGCAAGGGCTAATAATACTAACCAAGTTTTCAGGCTCCAGATTCGAAAATATTTGAATTAGAATTTCGTCAGGCAAATCCAAGATTCGTAAAGTTTGGTTTTTATTCATGTAAGATTTCATGTCGGAAAATTACGGTAGAAAAATGAAGTTAGATTTGATCGAAAGAAAAAGTCTGATTGCTGCGTGTTAAATACAAGGAAGAACCTGGAATAATTTGAGCTTTAATTAGATAAAAAACCGCGATAAGAGCTTAGAATATTAGTCAGTATACATTTAGTCTACGATATTGATTGATTTAATCGTCTTAATTATATCAGAATATCTATATGTATATATCCAGCATTCACGTTATAAATTTTCTATAAAATAATTCTTCAAATGGTTAAAATTTAATTAAATGGAGTGTTAAAAAAAATTGAAATTTGATTAGCTATGAATCTATAAGTTACTGCGCAAATATTAATAATCTCTATTATTAATATTATAGGCCAGAAATTAAACAGTTAGAGCTAACCTCAAGCCTGTTTATATGAAAAAGAGTATGCATTTTTATTCGCTAATAATTCTATGCTAGTTTTCTTTTTTATATTAACTCTTTCCCGTTCAACACTCTTTGTGAAAATTAATTTATTGATTCGTTTATGGTTTAAAAGCAAATTTATTATTTACTGCCATTCCCTAACTAACAAGCATTTTTTAATTTTTCGGAATAAAAACATTTTAATTGAATTCTGTTAGCTATAAAAGTTAGGTCAAAAACAGTCCACCGCCAGAAAAAGGGTTAAAAATAACTCCCATGATTCGAAATAACTTAGCTATTTAGCACTTTAATTTTAATTAACCCTTACACGGGCGGTAGGCTATTTTTGTTCTTTCAAGTATATTCAAAAGTATTCAATTATAATAATATAATTCTGAAACGGAAAAATTATTGGTTTATTATATTAAAATAGCAAATATATAATTCTTTTAAACCGCAAACGAATTATTAAATTAATGTTTTTTAAAGAGTGCTGTAAAGGAAAAAGTAAAATCACCTTGATAAATCACGTCTCAACCCTTTCCCATTAAAAGCTCTTTTAAAAAATGAATTGATTGAATGGTTTATGATTGATAAGCAAGTTTATTACTCACTTTTATAATTCAACAAATCAGTAACTGAATGAATTATGAAATTAAAGTATTTTTATTGAATATGGCTGGATAAATATAGTGGATCAAAAACAGTTTATCCAGCGAATGGGTTAAGATATAAATATAATACTAATACTCGGTCCGAATCTTGTTTTTATATTTATTGATAATTAGAAAAGTAAGCAATAAATAATATTAAAATTTTTATTCATTCATAGGGTATCTTAAAAAATAATTTCTAAAAAAATAAGCCACTTTCCATTAAAAATCTCCCTAATAAAATTAATGGAGCATTAGAAATCGACAAAAAAATATAAGTATAAGCTGTTAATTTAATCCAATTACTACTTAAAATTAAGTATTAGCATCGAAACCAAAAAATGTCTTAGAGTCGAAGGTTTTGCATAAATATTGAGCGAATAAAAATTCTTAATTCTAAAAAGAATTTGCATTTAAAGCAAATAAGATGGATTGCATAATTCAAAAAGTTTTCAAGATATTGAAACGAATATTTGTTAATTAAGTAGAATTTAAAGGCGTAAAGCTAAATTGTAAATATTTTGATGAACTTTTGTTATCCAATAAAAAATTAAAATTTTTTTTACATATAAACATTTCCAATAAATAAATATATTAAAGTACGTCACTTTAAATAAAAATTTGATTTTTTTAATCAGTCAAAATATAATACAAAAGCAACTGAATGAAGATACTTAGAATATCATCGAATATAGAAAATTTTTGATTAACGAAAAACTAACAATTGGTAGGATTAATTTATCAAGTACCAACGTTAACTATGATACTATGAACATTAATAAAGTTTCAATGATCTTTGCAACAATAACAAAAGTGAGATGTATATATGGCGTACAAGTAAGATAATAAGACAGTATAAATGATAGTTTAAATATCAGCGAATTATAAAAAAAGTAAAATATTTAGATTCTCTAGAATATGCTATTGGCATAAATTAAAAATGAGATTTTAAACTAAATCTAATTATTTGGTAAATCTGAGTTTTATTTAATAACTTTATAAAATTCATACTAAGAAATAAAAAAATAATCGATAATTATATTATGAAAATATTTTTGATATTTGATTAAAGTTGAATTTTAATAAATATATTATTATAATTTACTTTTGAAAAAAAGTTTAGCAATAAAAAACTATAAAATGGCATATTTCTTCCCCGTAATAAATAACTACTATTTTATATCAAAGCATTTTATATTCTGAATTCATCGCAATAAAAAAATACCACAATATTCAAAGATTAAATACTTAATCGAATAAAAATCAATAAATTTCAGCTCCAAAAAATTACAAACTCTTCAAAGTAACTTCAGATTACTCTTGTTTGAAAAAATTAGTGCTTCATTTATTAAGTTTTAATTACTTAAATAGTCTCAAAAAACAACTGCATCCATCGTACTATCTTTAAAAGATATTGATGACTCAAAAAATTTTCAGGAGGAAAAAAATTTAGAGATTAAGCATAAAGGACCTGAGTTTACCAAAAAATTTTGAGTGTCTGCATAATAAATATAAAAATATTACAATATATAACAAATCCATCTAAAAGCATTCGAATTCCAGGAATTATAAATTTTGTAATTTTTATACAAGTATAGAAACGTAGCAAAAAATATAGAAGCTTGAAAAGCGATTCCAAAAACAGAACCATCATCAATTATAAAAACAAATAACATTTCCCACTTTATAAAAAAAATAGTTATTGCAAAAATATTATCGGAAATCAAATTTTCATCTAATTATAACAAAGCATGAAGATTTCTTTTAGCAGAGCTTTACTATTTTTAGCATTTGCTATATACATTTTATCTGTAAGCATACATGATCAGGCAGAAAAAAGCCTTAGGAGAGGTACTATCAAAGATGCAATTAGGTTCGAGAGGGAAGAAGTTTTGAGAAAAATCGAGACAGAAGATTTATCACACAGAGAAATTGCGGAACTTTTGACGAAATTAGACGAACTTTCAATACACGAAGTATATGTATCAGTAAAGGTCCCAAAGCGAATATTTTGGTATACATTTTTGGCAATATGGACTATTATAGTTTTTGTCTCTACATTCATGTACTTCAAAGCCTCAGCAAATACCCAAGAGTCAAGATACAAATCCAGGACGGTATCTATAGTTGTAGTTGTGTTTGGTTTCATTTTTACTGCTCATGCAATTGTTACAGAAGCAACAGTTCCATATTACCCTTGCTTTTTGAGAATTTGGCTAGGATATAACACACTTACAGTATTTTGCTTTTCCATTCTAATTCGTGCTATTGTTTATATATCGCAAGTGAGGATGATAAGATTTAAAAACGAGATATCATCTTTATTGAATCAGATTGACAATAAGATAACAATCGACGACAGCGAAAGTAATGTTGAAGACGGTGACCCAAAAACATTTATGGATAAAAGCATTCTAGTGAGATATAAACGATTGATTTTCAATAGCAAATATTCGAGAAATATCGATGACAAACAAGCAGAGATTCAATTCAGAATGACTGTTAACAACTATGTATTGGACTTGGTGAGAACCAGAAATTATTTAATTGGATGTGGTGTAATTCTTGCTCTATCAATATCATTATCGATTTACTTTACCACATTTGAAAATTATCACATTAATCCTTCTAGCTATGAGTGTCCTGCAGGAATCACTACACCTATACTTCCACTATACATAATGATGTTTGTTACTCTTGTGCTCTTAGTCCCACTTGTATTTTTAACCATCGGCTTTACTGATGCCTATGGTATGCAAGTCGAATTGATAATTACTATGGTAACTACAATTATTTTGCTTACTGGATTAGTGGTTTATAATCAGGTAGCTAGCCCAAAGATGCTGCTTTATGCAACTGGATATGTTATAGCACTTCCCGTATTTATATTGCAGCAAGTATTTTTAATAATTTACCCACTATTTAATATAATGAGTTTAAATAAGCAGACTGGTGGAAGATTAAGGAGCGGAAATTCAAGAAATGCAGCTGCAGCAACAACAAGAAAAGAGCAATTTGAAGGGCTATTAGCTTATCCTGCAGGTTTCTCAAGATTATCAAAAGCAGCACTAGAAACTTTTTGTCCAGAGAATGTTGGTTTTTTGAAAGACTACCAGCTGTTAAAATATAACGTCTGTTCTCTAGTTGCATCAATTAATAACGAAGAAAATAAAATCTTATCCGCAATGAGCCGCGAAAGCGATCATATTACAAAAAATAGTAGCATTAACAATCTATCTCAAAACTCAAAGCAAAAATATAAAAACATTTCAAAAAAAAATGCATTCTCTGTGGTCTCAGTTGAGGAGGATGATATCTGTAACAGGGCTCAAGAAATTGATATGGATCAGCTGATATCCGGTGATCTTGTACCACCGATTCCAATTACAATTCCAGAAGCTGTTTATAAAATGGGGCTAATCGAAGATCTCCAATCATTAGGTGATTCTCAAAGCAACGTCGAAAAAACCACTCCAAAGATGACAGTAGTCCCTAAGAACATTAAAGATGATTTCTGGAAATTCTATCAAAAGTACATCCAAGAAGACGCATTACTTGCAGTAAACATCTCTGTAAAAATCACTGTACCTATATCGCAAGCAGTTCAGGAAGATAGATTTACATTGGGCATTTTTGACGATGCACTTGAAGAAGTACTTAATAGTTTGTATACCAACACTTATCCTTTCATGCTTAAAACTTTATAGCTGGCATTGATTTATATCAAACTTTAATTATCTGTATTTTATAATTTTTTTTAAAAGAAATTTATATAAATTTTACTTTTTTGAATAAATTCATCTCATGATAAGCGTCTTATCCTTCGAATAGTTAAACATAAAAAAAAATAAGATATTACAAAAAAAAAAACATCTACTAACAAAATACATCTATCTGTTTAAATTAACTCGATTTCACTAGTAATATATTAGCAGTTAATTAAAGAGCATTACTTGGACACGATAATTAAATGTTAATAATAGTATAAAGAATATAAATATTCAATATATGTAATAAAGCGCATAATTTATAATAATGTATGGAAATTCTGAACAATGAGATCACTTTGTTTCAGATTAATGATTTTGGCCAGATTAGATTTTAATTCTAAATATTATTGGAAAAGTTGAATTTTTTTTTTCTTTGCTTTTTCTATTTAATTACTTCATTTTTACGTTATTATTTGCTAAATGTAATCCTAGATTTTATTTCGATAATAATTAAATAAAATTTTATTCACTGTAGCGCTTAATATTATATAAACTTTCCTTTATAACGAATCAGCCAAACGTTACATATGGTGGTCTATATCAGGATCGGGGTTTTTTCTTGGTAATTTTATTTCTTATGGAAAATAAATAAATAAATAATTTAATATAGATACTATAACGCATATCAGAATTTATTAGAATAAAAAATAAAATTGTAGCATTTGAGTTTCTAAGACATAAATTTCTTGCCTTATTTAACGACTAATATATGATACATTTCGATGTGAGCTATACAAATATTTTACAGTTATAAATTATTTTTTATTCCTGATATTAAAGGAAATGACTTGGGATTTGAAGGATGACCATTATACTGAGGATTTTGAAACTTATTTATTTTCGCGGGTGTTTTTTTTTCTTAGATGCCGAGATATAAATTCCGAAACTCCCAGCGCGCGTCGAATATGAAAAACGTCGACCGAAAATTCAAAAAAATTTTATCCCTCCTGCAACTTGTGTGTGCCTGAAATGGTAAACCACATACTTTTGAGTTACAGCCGGTGGCGAAATCACCTATCATCGACGATCAGTTGGTTCATACCGACACCGATCCGATCTGATGAAAAAAATTTACTTTCAGTTTTCAACGAAGCCCGGTTGGGGCTAGTCTGAAAGCTTCTTGGAAGGGAGGCGGAATATAAGCAACCTTTGAGCCAGATTCGAGCTGGAACAGCCGATAGGAATTTTGAGTTGGAAACAGTCAAATTTTTGAACGGCATCCGCATGCCTAGAACACTTATATTGTTAATTTTAAGTTATTCACTAGCCCCATTGAACCAATTATCAGTGTTATGGACCTTCTAGAGAAGCGAAGTGGGGTCGGTTGAAAATTTTTTAATTGATATTTTTGTTAGCTTTTTAAACATATAAATTTTTTTTTGTATAATATTAGTTTATGTTTAATAAATTTTCTGAAAGCATAAAAAAATATAAGTATTATTGAGTTTATTTATTTTTAAATTAATATTTTTAAAAATTTTTTATTGGCTTTAAAAACGTTATTCAATAAAATGGGTCTAGTTTATATACAAGTTATTTAAAAAAATAGTAGTTTTAATCAATATCTGTGATATAAAAAGTAATTTTATATTAGATAAGATATTATGATAAATTTTATTTTTTAAATAAGTTGAGTATTTTTTTTAATAAAATTTATGTTTGTGGTGTTATTTTATTTAATTTTTAGATATATTTTATTTAGTTTTTAATTTTAATTTCAAAACAATTTAAATATAATATAAAAGAATAAATTATGAGCTAATGTTTGTCGATTTAAAAAAATCCATTTAGTATTATGCTTTAAAATTGAAATTTTAATACCTTCTGATCGTGGGGGTTAGATATTATGCTATCTTTTGCTGTATTATTCTTCCCCCACCCCTCCCCCCAATATGCTTACTCATCTTTAATAAAATTTTCTCATTATTGCATTTACTTTCAAATTTATCGCATTTTTGTACCATAACCAATTTACTTGTATTATATGAATCAATTTCAATATAATCTAAATTTACTTCAATACAAAAATAGATAGCTGATTCATTTTACAAATTAAATTTTATTCTTACAGAGCTCAAAGCTGCCTTATATTTCTCTGATTCAATTGGTTGAACCAATAATAAAATGATAAGACAAATCACTGGTTTCATTTTCTTTATACATATATATGTAGAAGAATCAGCTACTGCGGCCCAATTCTTCGGATCACTTGAGTGTACTCGCATATGGCCCTTGTTGATATTGAATTTATTTATATTTATAGTTAGATTTATCAATAAAGAGTTTAAAATTCGGTATAAAAGGTTTATTTGATTATGAAAAGTATTGTTTTTATTTATATTTTATTGACCAAAAAAATTAAAGTAATTAAATGAAATATTAAATTATTTTGTTTAGCCTTGTTTCCATTTTTCTTTTTACTTTTCCTGTTCTTTGATGAAGTTTCTTTTTATTTTTTGTCTAGGTTTTTTTACCTTACTGAATTCATGTCAAATTTTGTGACATGAATTTTTTTATAGCTATATACTTAAATTTAATTTCGTTAAGTCGTTAAATAGGGTATTTAATTAATCTGTCGGATTTAGTTTGTTTTCATTATAATATTCATTTAAAATTTTGTTGTCATTATCTTTGATCATTACATTTTAATTTTAAAATACGATTTTCAGAAAATACTAGAAGAATCTAAAGTATAGAATCAGATTCCAAAGAGAATTATTTGGCATGCTCTACAGTTCCACTTATATGTGAGACTATTAGGATGAAAGGATTTTTTTTTCTTAGAATTTTATTTGTTAATTATATTCAAGTGGTTCTATTTTGTAAACTTTTGAATAAATTTGTAAATATATACTAACTTAATTTAAATTCAAAATAAAACTTAAAACTAAGGTAAAAATTAATAGAAAATTTTCTGCTCTTCAAAAAAACCCCCAGTACATATATGACTACCTGACTCTTAAATCAAAATTTAAAAAAATATCTTATAAAAAAACATATTTTTAAGTAGTAATAAAGCTCTCAGCCATTTTGCAGCTTATAGTAATATATCAAGGTCTATTATTCCAAAATTTTGGTGATCCAATTTGTTTACTAATCCTGCTACATATGATCAGCGACTAAAATTTAACTAGCTCAAAAAATTAGATTTTTTATTGAAACGAACTTATTCAAATGAATAATTTCAAACTCTTATACACAGTATTTTGGATATACCCTTTGAAAAATCTATTAATTGATAGTCTGAATGCATTTTCTTAACCCTTTCCCGCGCGGTAGACTATTATTGGATGACCAAATATATCCAACCGCGTTCAATGAAAACCAATTAATTCCGAGGCCTTAAGATATATTGGTTTAATTCATAATAAAAGCAAATAATAAAGAATCTTATAAATAACTATCGGATCAATAAATTAGCTTTTTTAAAGACTGTTGAACGGGAAAGGGTTAAAGCGCATTGCTTTTTAATTAGGTATGCCTTTTATTTATATCAGAATTTTCATTTTTTATGCCCTATTCCAACTTATCTATTTTTTTAGTTTACTTTAGTGCATATTTTCTCTTATTGTTATCGTATCAAAAAAATTCTGAGTTATAAAAAAAAAAATTAGAATTGTCATATGGAGAATTCTTAACGAAGAGAGCACTTTGTTGCAATGGTTAATTAGTGGATTTTTTGTTTAATCGAACTAAGCCAATAAATTTATAAATTTATTATGAAGCGATAATATTGACTAAAAAAAAGGTATTCCATTTTTTCTATAGAAAATCATTGATTTGATTTGACAATATTCCCGAATTAAGCTTATGTTTTTGGAGGAACTCTGAAGAGCAGATAAGGTTAATATAAAGGCTATAAAAAAAAGAAACTGAGAAAATTGAAAAAATCAGATATTAAGTCAAAGACTTGAACATTGATTAAAGCTAGTAATACTAAATTAATAAGGAATACTATACAGAGTTAGTTTTTTTCTCGCATCCAAAAAAAAAAAAGAGACTAGCGTTTTAAATATTATTTGCCTTGAATTTCGATTTATCCTTATTAATTTAATAAAACGAAGGTCTATTCAGCTTAAATTCAATATTAAATATAGACTTGGAAAATAAAAAAAAGTTTAAATCATCATAATGCAATATAATAATATAAGCTAATGAGTTTTTTTATGGAACTGTATATAAGCTATGATTTGATGTAGAGAATTTTGATTTTTTTCCTTTTAACAAAGTGTTTCCATTTAAATTTAATACCAGTTATAAAAGCTTCTCTATATTAACTATCATGCTCATCAGTTAAAAGATATGATAAATTTGAGAGTGTTTACTTATAAACATAACATTATATATTGATTTTTTACAGCTAAATAATTACCTTGTAAAATAACTAATAAACTCATTATTCAAAAAAAAACTCACTTTCTAAATTCTAAATATTTTATAAATTTTTTTTATTTACTCGCATGCTTTAACACATATTAAGATATAATTTTTTTCCCCAAAGCAATAAATTAGCCTTTTTTATATAATTATAATACAAAATTTAAAAAATATTCGTTTTCAAGATTTATTTCTTACAGAATTATAAGTTTTCTATAATATTGATACCAAATTATATATAGAAAACAATAACTTAAAATAAAAATTTAAAAAAACATATTTTAAATTTACACTTTTATTAAAATGAAGTTTAATATATAGAAATGGTGAAATTTATATGCTATATTACTTTTCCAGCTTAAAAATGGAGGAGTTGCACGGACCCTAAGCCGAATTAGCTAATAAACTAACATGTGCAAACCTTGGCGAATAATAAAAATATATAAATATAAATATAAATATAAATATAAATATAAATATAAATATAAATATAAATATAAATATAAATATAAATATAAATATAAATATAAATATAAATATAAATATAAATATAAATATAAATATAAATATAAATATAAATATAAATATAAATA
>LSSN01001283.1:0-18245 GCA_001970855.1 Smittium culicis
ATGTCCAGTGGGTATGGAGCTGCTAGAGCGGCGGAGGGGGGTCATTTGAAAAATTATTTTATTAATATTTTTCATAAATTATTAGATAATTTTTATTAGTATTTTAAATAATTTTAAATTACGTTTAATAAACTCTCTGAGAAAAAAACTAAATAAGCTGTTTTGATTCTCTAATGTAGTCTTTTTGATAGTTGGATTCTATTCTTTGGCTTTGAGTTGGTTGTTGATTATGATAATTTTTGCTTCAAGTTTATTTACCTCCATTTTTATTTTATATTATATTAATATTAATTGTGAGATAAAATTTTTTATTTTATCTGACTATTGGTTCTCTATCAATACTATAAGTTTGTTTGTTTATTTAATAAGTAAGAACATAAATATAAAGCAAATATTTTCTAATGTAATAATACTTGTGATTAGAAAAATTTATATTTGACGTTAAGCGCTTAATTAGGGATTAGCTGATTGATCCCTAACACTATAATATTAATAGGTATATGAGCGATTCTTTATAAAGAGGTCATTTTATATTTTAAAGAGTTACAGCGCATAAAATCACATAGAAAATTAATGGAAAATGAGTATAATAATTTATTTTTTTAGCAAATAAAAATTTTATTGTGAAACGAAGAAATAGAAAAAATAAAATGCCTTATCAATCCCGCCAATAGTACTATAATTAAGTGATTATTCAGGCCAATAACATTAAGCTGCAACAAAGTGTTCTCTTCGTTTAGAATCCTCCATAAAATGAATTATCAGATATATCCAATAGCTTTATCTAATTTATCTAGCAAATTAAGCTTGTAATAAAAATTTTTTGCTTCAACTAAGGATTTCCCATATGAGAGCTATTTTGATAAGAGTAAATTTTTTTAAATTAACCATTCAACTTGAAAGTTAAATCTACTTTTTTATTATAATAGAGAATACTATCCTATATAAATCATGATAAAACCAATAATTTTACCTAATCTAAAGCGACAGATAAAGTTTCTAAGAAAAAAATAACCGATAATTAAAGATTTTTACAATTTATAAATGGATCACGATCAATAAATCGGATTTTAGGTGTATTGATATGTGGTATTCTAACGAAGAAAATACTTTGTTGCAGCTTGAAACTATTGGCCTGAATACTAGTAATTGTAAATACTATTGGAGGGACTAAAAATTTATTGAATTTTATTATTTATTTATTTCCTTTAAAAAGTATTATTTTCTAAATAAAATTCTAGATTTTTTTGTTGGGTAATAGTCAATTACGAAATTTTATGCACTAAAACTCAATATATCTGAAAGAGCTCTCTTAGTAAAGAATCCTCCAAACTGATATATTTTTGAAGCTTTGTTTTTTAACTATTTCTATAAGTGTATATAGTTCTGGAGCGTAGAGGAAAACTATAATACTTGTATAATATTTTTCTATATACGCCATTTTTAATACAAGTTAGATACATCGAGTCAATTTACATTAATAGAAATAAATCTGTCTATAAGTAAAATTAAAATTCTCGATTGAAAATTGAGTAGCATTTTTATTGAATATTTTAAAATGGCGTTTTATTTGCAATATATTTTTAAAATTTGCAATATATTTTTAAAGTTTGCAATCCAGGTAAAAAGCTGTGTAAAGAAAGTAATATATTCAAGCTTTATTTCTTTAACAGTAAAAAAAATTCAAATCTTGAAAAGCATTTACTTTTTTTTCTTTCGCTAATAATCTTACCTTTTCTTATTTTTAAGCATTTTTAGAAAAAAATAGTACATGAGTTTTTTAAGCAAATTGTAAATTTTTTTGGTAATTCTAAAATCTTGATCTTTTATTCTCGTATTATATTTGTGCAAAACTTAAAAATGGCGTAATTCATTTTTCTAGTAATTAAAAAAAAAGTATAATGTATGCTCCGTAGGGATAATTTTATCGTTTTTTATAGCTAGAATTTTTAGCAAGTATATCGATTTTTTTAATTAGTTATTTTATAATGTCATTTTAGATCAAATAACACTTTATAATTATTATCATTAACCAACTAATTAGTATAATTACATGTAATTTTAATTATGAGAATTTTCCTTCTTTATTTTTTAAAAGGATGAATTATATAATTTTTAATCGATGAAGCACAAAAAATTGTGTAACTGGTACATCCTCCAGCACCCAAATTTTTTTAACTACTTTTGAGCGAAATGCAAGAATCTTATATCTAACGCATCATTTTATTTGGCAAGTTTGAGATTATGATACAATTATTTTGATCTAAAAATCAATACAGCCTCTTTACAAAATAATCCCTGAAAAAAAATAAGTTTAAAATATATTAAAATAAACCAAGTAATCATAAATGATTTGTTTTTTTTTATGATAGCTTATAAAAAATTACAAGTAAAAAAATCACTTTATTTTAATTTATTATATTCCCACAGAAACTCCTTATTTTATAGATAAGGTAAATAGTTTAGAAGAAATATAATTTAATTTACTACCCGAAAATAAAAGATAAAATTTCCAAAAATAGGCAAACAGGCGAGAATACTTATTACTTACTAATAAAAATTATTGGTTAGCTATCAGTATGCTTTAGATTTTCTCGCAATTGAGCTTATAAAGCTGATAAAATTTATAGCTGTTGAATTTTTAATTAAAACCAGAAAATTATTAACTAATAAAACAGTCAAGGTCACTAAACTTAAGATCTGTTTTGTTTCCTTGTAGCTTCTTATAAAGTGCCATTGATATATAATCATTTGGTTTGTTAGCGCGAGACCAATCAAACTATTTGATAGCTAAATATATAAGTCGATAAAACTAACATCTGTTTTCTTTTCTAATGTAATATGTCATACCATATAATTTATACAATTATTTCTCATGGATAATGTTAATTGGAAGATTATCTCATAAAGGCATAGCTTTAGAAAATAATGATGAGGGGAGGGAGTTTGGAGGTATCCCCTCCCCACGAGTTTTTTCGATAAAAAATCATATTTATTCTTTATTTTCGGTTATTATTTATCGATTAATTGGAGAAATAAAGATAAGTTTAATTATCTCTTTATATTTCGAAACTGCAATTAAAGATAAATTTTTAATGGCATTTATAGCAATTATAAAAATAAGTATTTTGCAAGTAAATATGAATCCATTTTATAAATATAAGAATTGTTTTTTTTTCACGGAATTTTATTGGTGCGATAACAATAAAAGAAAAATTGCGGTAAAGTAAGCTAAAAAAACTAGCAAAGTTAGTGCAAGGAAAAAAAACTAATATTCTAGTGCTAATAAATTCCTCTACCAGTCTGCCGGATGCATACCTAAAGGAAAATGTGATCAATCTACCAACCGAAAGATCCACACAGGCATTGATTCAAGTAGGCAGGATGACTGAAGTTACGATCAGTCATGGAATTAAGCTCGTTCCAACAAAATTGAATTCGTTGAGATCATTGAGTTCCTAGTCAGAGCCTACATCTAACAGGATTAATAAAAAATAGGCTCCTACCCAAACGTGGGAATGATCGACCTGGCTCTCCTACAATAAGCTGATAAACGGCTGAGTTCCGTAATGCTGTCGAACGCTGGACTTGTGCACAGATAATGTCTCAGACTGTGCTAAACGAATCGGTTCCTCCTTATAAGAAAATTTTCTTTACAATATTATCTCTAATTTTTAGCATGCAATATAATTTAATCAGTAACTTTAAAAAAATAATAGATCAAAAATATTTTAGAAACTTTCTAGAGCTAATTATGCGAGATATTAAATAATGAACAAATATTTTAGTCTTGGTATAATTGGGATGATAATATATAGATAATAATGGTATTTAGTGTGATAAAAAACTCAAATCCTTATTTCTATTTATTTATACATTTTACTCAGAATTTTATTTGTAGTATATACAGAGTAGAGGCTATAAGTCAACCCTTTCCTTGGAGGTGTACTGTTTATGATCTACAAAACCTAGCCAAATGAATACGATAAAAATAATTTAATCCATAGAATTAAACAATAATTTGTGTATTATAGAGTTTCAAAAAATAACTATTTTAATTAATCATAAATAAAATCATATTTTCATTTTTTTCAATTATTTTTGGGCGAGAAAGGGTTAACGAGAAACATATGGGAGGTTATGAGTGAATAGAGAACATTTTTGTAAATTGATTTTATTGGTCCGAATATTTGAAAACTGGAAATACAACTAGGAAAGTTGAAAAGTAAATTCAAATTTTCGTTTTTTTCATTTCTACTTTTAAATATTTAATTGATAAAAAAACGAAATGGTTTTGTTCGCAGAATATTTTTTTTATGTTATTTTATTCACAATTTCGCTTTATACTATAAAATGACACATTCAAAAAAAATCTGTCAAGATGATTTTTATCCAACATAACTGGCTAGCTGTACTGCATTTAATGATTCAATTCCGAGGAAAATTATTTCATTGGTTTTATAATATCTAACGGCAAGTAATATTCTTGTTTAAAAATCTCTTGCGATTAAAAAGACTAAAATTCCATAAAGAAATAACGCTGGGAACGGTATCACAAAAGCTCTAATAATTAATAGCAAATATATAAGTGAATATAGCTAAAATCATGATATAGAATTCTTAAAGGTCAAAAAATTAGTAAAATAAATTTGTGAATCTCATAATAACTCTCCGTGGATGTTGAGCAATAGAGCTATGAACAAGTACAGTTTCGTGTTAAAAATATAATTGACAGTAGTTTTTATTTTAAATTCTATTATATTATTAGAAAGTACTACCAGGTTAACCATTTTAACTGGAAGGTAATATTAGCAGATTGATTCTAGTAAGTAACGTGCTTTAAAATTATTTGTTTACTCACGAACATTTCTAATTGAATACAAGCTTCAAATATTTTATTAATTTTTCTATTAAGGTTAAAGAGATTTTGTAGTGTGCGCTCAATAACTCATTATTCCTTGTTTCAAGTTTGATGCAAATCAGGGAAATGTTACTTGTGATCTTTTGAGCTAGAATTTTTTTTACGCGCAATTAAATAGAGCTGAATATTTTATTTTATTAATTTTAATATTATAATTACTAATCATGAATATTTTTTTTAATCCTAAATACTTGTACTAAAATGTTATACTTATCAAGTGGAAAAGTAATTTTTTTACAGCCCCTATTTGATTGAAAATGTATTGTTAAGGATTTTTTTCGTTTTGAAAGTCTATATTATGTGTTTTTATAAAATACCTGTAGCAAATTATTCATATTCCGTAAGTTAATTATTAATTGAATCTTTATTTTATTATTTTCTATCCAATAATTTTTGACTGAAGCCACTTATAATGGAGATTACTTCGAGAAGCGGAGCTTTTTTTCACTGAATTATGATTAGTGAGTGTTAATTTAGTAAAGCTATTGGATGATAAAAGTAATTCCACTTGATTTACTCCTCTAATTCGATTTAAAATTCGTGGCAATACATATTGGTAGGAAATATTTATTAGATAAATCTCTGTCCCGTTTAAATAATCTCTTGTATGTACAAGATTCTCAGGGCGAGAGAAGCTTATCTTCTTTAGAATTTTATATGCTAAAAAGTAATTAGGTGGAACTATTTAAACAAAATAACCAATTTGAAAAGGTGTAATTTTTGGGTTTGAAATCTCAAATAATGTTTGAAGCGAAAGGAAGTTTTAATAGAAATTTTTCCGTCTTCTCTAAATAGTCTCTCGTACATGAGCCTTATAGAAATCAAGATATATTGATGTGGCAAAAAGGCTATTAGAATACAAAGTAACAAGTATAAAACTATAAAGACACCCTTTTCGCAAGTTTCGACGCTCTTTAACCCTCCAAGTCCTGATTTTTTCAATTTCCAAATGATAAAGTATGCATTTTAATTATCAAATGCATATTTTATGCACTCCAGGACTTGGAGGGTTAACCCTTTCCCGCGCGGTAGACTATTTTTGGACCACCAGGTATAGCCAACTGCGTTCAATAAAAATTGATTAATTCCGATAATATAAGAATTATTGGTATAATGTAAAACATTAGCAAATAATAAACTTGCTTATAATTCACTAACGAATCATTAAATTAAACTTTTTTAAGAGTGTTGGACGGGAAAGGGTTAACTCTTTCCGGGGCCCAACACCCATAAAGCTATTTATAAACCGTAGTAGGGCAAAACACGGTGTATTTATTATTTATATTGTGAATAATAATTAATAACCAATAAATATATATGGTTTTATATAAATTTTCTTTTTTGGAATTTTTTTTGATAATTAAGGTAGTCGAAAAAGAAGTCAAATGCCCCTGAAAGCTATAAATTAGTTTCGGGTTATTATTTTGATATTTCATTCATTAAAAAGTAACAAATCAAGAGTTGAGAATCGAGGGCCAATAATTATACGATTTTAGGCGAAAATTCGTTTATTTATATTGGAACAAGCTGATTTTGGTATTCCGAAACAGAATATTACCCGATCAAAATGATACCTTATTTGCTATAAGAGAACGGGTGGTTATAACCTGCTCATACCATTTGCTAAAAAACTATTTCAGCCGTTATATAGGATATTTACTGATTATTCGTCCAAAAGTAGATTGCTGATTTCAATAATAGTATATTATTGCGAGAATCAATCAATTATTGACTTTCAAAAGTGTGCAAGAAAATAGTAAATGTACTTATAAATCATAAACAAATCAATAAATTCAATACCCATATGTTATGTAAGAGAGAAAGAGTAAAAATAAGACAATTTATGTAATAATAAAAGTTGTATACTTGTACTGAATAAATTGTTTTTTAGGTAATCGAAGAGTTGGTCGATGGGGCTATAAAAAATCAATAAACAAAGAGATTATTATATTTATTTACAGGATCTAGATAATATAAAAAAACATTTATTAATGGTACACTATATTACAGTTAAATAACATAAGAATGTATTTTTCAATTTTAGTGCTGCTAATCATATTACACTCAGCCCTATTCAGTTCATTAAACAATAAAAAAAAACAAAATTTTGACCCTTTTATGATATATAAGCAAAATTTAAAATTTGGTACCAATCTACAATTAACCAATAAATATATGATCCTCCGAATTAAAATATTTTTATAGAACGCAGTTGGCTAGAATTTGTAGACTATAAACAGTCTACCGCCCTAGAAAGGGTTAGAGCAGATATCTTGCTTGTTGTACTTAATTTACGAGTTATAATCTGGCTATGCGATGAAAAACGAAGCGTATCAGTCATATTTAAAGTACATATAGCTAAGTTTTTGTTTTTTACATATGGAAGATTCATATAAGAATAATGTTTGTTTAATAAGTGGATACATAATTTTATGGTTAAATTAAACTAACAGAAGAACGTAGGTCAGGCTTTCTCATCGGCGATTTCTAGTATAATTTGCTGTTTTTGTTATTTGCGACAGGTATTCGTTGTTAAGTATTATGGTTCCAAGAATTTTTTTTTTAGTTTTTTGTATTTAATTACGAGATGAATTCTTATCAATATAGTCTAGAATAATAGTAAGTATCAATATAGATGGTTATAATTGGCGATAAAACAATATTAGCCGAGTGAAGTACAGCTGTTATTTATTCACCACCCTATACTAAGTCAAGCTTATTAACTAAAAGCGTTTCAGCTTTACGGTTATCCATATAGCAGGTAAGTTAACCATCACAGAATCTCGTAAAAGCTGTGAGTCTTATATTACCAGCGTTCTAGAACTACTCGAATTAATAATTAAAGCAGAAAATTGCAATCTAATCGGATAAAATCTCATGTTATCAAGAAAGTAAACCAGTATAATGATATTTATAACGCCAAAACAGCAAATATATGATACTACGGACATTGATAATTTCTAGTTGGTTATTAATGGTTATTAATGGTTACAAAGCTACTAGATAAAAATAAATTCATTAGCAGGGAGCAAATATACAAATTAATGTTAGCTGAGAAAAGGGGAGTGCGGAAATACAATATTTCCTGTTGGAATTAAGTAGTAACATTATTTATGCAAACGTTCAATTTAACGCCAACGAGGTCGTTATTAATCTTATTCTGGGCGGTTGACCAAATTCGGCCTTCCTTATTCAGCCAACTATATTTAGTTTTTATGATCAATACTGTGATCGGCACAAATATCGACTTATAGTAGGGTATAATCAAATAATTAATCTATTGATTCGTTTAGAGATATATGCTTGCTTGTGCATTTAATAATACCAATAAATAGTTGGCGCTTGGAATCAATATAATTTAATGAATGCGGTTGGCTATACTTGGTAGATCAAAAACAGTTTACCACCCATATAAGGGTTAGATAACTCTAAATGAATCAAAGCTAGCCCCCTCCAGTCCAACGATCTTATATAAATTTTTTTTATTATTGGCTCGTATTTTTTATAAAATAAGTTTATTATTTGCTCTTAGTATACAATAAACAAATAATAACACGCACCTCCGAATTAAACAGATTTTGACGAGCTCGGTAGGATATATTTAGTATATCAAGAGCAGTTTACTGCCCAGGAAAGGTTTAACCCTTTCCAAACCCAACACTCTTAAGCTTATTTAAAAATCATAATTGGATAGGTTATATAATTTTGATTTGTTATTGGGTATGTATAATTAATCAACCAATATTTTTTTATTATATTATATTAATTTATCAGATTGTTATTTGGTTGGGTAGTTTTTGTAGTTCAAAAAAAGCTAAATTCCCTTAAAGGCCTAACCCTTTCATGGGTGGTAGACTATATTTATACCTGCAAAATAAAGCCAACTGAATTATTGTAAAACAGTTTAAACCTGAGACCTTAAGAAATATTGGGTTGTTGTGAAATAGTAGCAAATAACAAACATGCTTTTAAAACATTAGCGAATCAACAAATTCATAATTTCAAAGAGCGCTTAAAGGGAAAGGTTTAATGCGTATGAGGGGTAGGCATTCACTAGGCTTGAATATTTTGATTAAATTGAATTTGCGCCAAAAACTTTATTTTAATTTCACGTAATAGTGATGATAGATTGCTTATTAAAAAAAAATCAACTCTGAGTAGGGTAATTGGGAATTTAATTGTGTTTGTAGGTGCTTGGCATCACAACTATTATTAAAACTACTAATATTTAAGCTAATACTGGGGTATATTTGTTTCATGCTATTACATGTCAGTAGCTTGTATTTTGCACGGTGGATCAAACTTATACTATTTAAAAATGGAATCTGAAGCCTTACTGGTGGAAATTACGATTTCACATAAAAGTACAATATTGAAAACGCTTTTTTGAGGTCTTTTTGCTGGTATGAAATATTAATTTGCTTAGAGCCTGATAAGGAGATGGTTAAAATCAACCAATTATCATGCTTACGAGTTTGGCCAATAATAATCCCGTTTATGATTACTAATACAGCTTCAATATTACTGGAATATAAATCATTGGCATTTGGAAGAATTTGGTGAAATTATATAATAAGTGTAATAAACAATCATACACTGATAGAGATCGAAAAACACATTATTACTGGCTAATGATTATGTGGGCGAGTCTAGGCATGTTGACCTGATTGGCAGGCGAGAAGTTGAAAAGTTTGGGCGTAGTGACTATAGGGCCAATAAGTATTATGTGTAATACAGAGTTGGAATTTATTCGCAGTAACAAATTACAAAGCGGCTTTATTTTTTTTCTTAGAGTACTTAAGGGCCTCATTTTCATCTACGATTTTGACCTTCGGGAATATCGGCCTTATGCTGCTAATTTTTTCTTTATTTTTATCTTAATTAAATCTTGGATTTCTTGTTATTTTTACTTCAGTTTATCCGTCCAAGCTTTTCTAAAAATTATATAAATATATATATTTAAGTCTTGTACAGTGTTAAGTTATCTGTTGATTTATCTTAGCTTTTTTTTTTTAGGATTCAATAGCCATTTTCCCTTTTATTTACTACTCTTTAAGAGAAATAGCACTTAAGCCTTTTTTATTGTTTCACATAAGCTATACTTATATTTTTTCATTTTTTTCCAAAAAGCATTTAAAATATATAAATTCCAGCATGAATCAACACAGCGAAAATAATACTCTAGAATCTATCAAAGCTATACAAGGGTATCTAGACAGTGGCTTCATCAGTGCTAACGACTTGCAGAACGAGCTTGAGTTCTGGTCAAAAGCTAGTGTTATAAGCGACAACAACTCTGCTTCCAGCGATGAACCACAAAGTGTGAAGATAAGCAACCCTTTTGTTTTTAACGCCAAGAAGCATAAGACTTTTGACTCTTCCAACAACCAAGACGCCCCAAAAATTTCTAATCAAAGTCAGCAAGACTCGCAAGGTAGAGCCGCCATTAACCAAATCCTTGAAATGAGCCAGAAACAATCAAACAATACAAACGAATTTTCCAACCAGTACTACTATCAAAATAATACTGAGTCCACAAATAGCCAAACTATCCCCAGTGCTCAAAATTCCGCAAACTACAATACTGCCGATAACAGTAGTAGTAAAGTGGGTAATGGTGAATCTAATATCTTGAGCTCTATCTTGTCTGATCAGTTCTTAAGTGGATTGGCCAAAGATTCTCTATTTACTGGTGGTGATAGCATATCACTCAACTCACTAGGTTTAATGAACAAGCCAGCACATTTACCTTCCCAACAAGCATATTTCCGTGTTAATGAATCTAACGTTTCGGCCCAAGAACATAATCAAAATAGTCTCACAAACTTTGTCGAATCATATAACACTACTAAAACCAGAAAGTCTGATGACTTACCCATTAGCGAGTCGGGCAAATATTCCAGATCAACCATTGAAAACTTTTTAAGAATTAAAGAGGCTGCAAGCAGGCTTATGTCTGAAATTAACAATGGTCAACAAATCTCGAGCCAACTAAAAGAAACCCCAGAAAGCTCAAAGCTACCTAATAATGATACTTCTTATAGTATCTCTGCCCAAAATGATCAAAGTTCAAAGAGGCTTTCTGATGATTTTGAATCAGCTAGTAAAAAAGTTAAGTCAAACTCTAGCTATATTTCAAACGATAGCCAGATTACTTCAAACGCTTCTGAAGATACCCAAACTGGCGAAAGAAGAAAGGTTACATCTGAAGAAGATAAGCGAAGGAGAAACACAGCCGCATCGGCCAGATTTAGAGTCAAGAAAAAGCTCAAGGAACAAATGCTTGAACAAAGAAATTTGGAAATGTCCCAGCGATTGCAAGAGATGGAAAAGAAGGTCAAAAAGGTTACTATGGAAAATAAATGGCTTAAAAGCATAGTTGTTGAGAAAGAGCCAAATAGTCTCATCACAAAAGGCTGCCCATGCCACCACCCTAACGGATTCTCATCAACTGAGTGCAACGTTAATGATAACGAAGTATCTGATGATTTTGACCTATAATAATCTGGTTATAAAATCAATTCTGTATTCTCATACTTTGTTCTCCCCCTTCTTCTTCCCATCATGTATATTATAATTGATCAAATCCCTAACATTCCCTTCTCTTTAATTCTTCATATTGGATCGATTTATTGACTATTGATTCATATTTTCAACATTTTGAGATTTTTCAGTTATTAATATCCTATATTTTTAGCTTTTTATTTCAACATTTTTAGCCTTTATTCATTTAATTTATAAACTGTAACACGTTTATTTTTTGTTTGCTGTCTCTTTAAATTAATTACTATTTGAAATGCTATTCTATACGTGGATTTAGAGCACTAATAAACCCAATTTAATCTTATCTAGCCATTAATTAACTTTGTTCAGTGCAAGATGAAGAATGGTGAAATATTTTTTGCCAGCCTAGCTATCTATTATTTTGCACTCAATTTTACAAAACTATTTTCTAAAAGTATAATACAATTTCCCTTACTTTGGAGTCAAGAAAGGATAACTACCATGTTTTCTGATGCGCATGAGCAAAGGTGGTTATTTTTTTTTTGTGGGAGGGGAGGTTAAGCGGGAGTGTATACAGATTAACTGCGAACCTGGGCGTGTGGCATAATTTTTTTTTGATTGTTGTTTGTTTTTAACCTCCAACAGAAGAATACACCTCTCCTCACACTCTCTCTCATCCGTCCTTCGACTTCAACTAGTCCAAAAAAACATTATTTTTTGTTTTTAGCAGATATTGGGACAAGATTATTGTTTCGATCTGGGTTTATAGGCCACGCGAATTGAGCAGTTGCAAGGTCAATGGTGGAAATATCAAGATAAGTAGGGTGTAAAACAAATTCTAAAAATAAACAATTTTGATCATGAATTCATTGAGGAAGTTATTTTGTAAGAAAATCCAACTGAAAAAAAAAAAAGTATCCAATTATTTTTGTAAATTTATTATTTTTTTTTTATACGTAATTATAAGCAGTCTAGACACTTATTTTTTTTTATTTTTTTTTTTTATATAAAATATAAGCGCGTTGCAAAACAACTTGTATGCATTAACATAGCATAGTCACATTCATATATTCCATCCTCTGCCCCCTTCTGCTTGAAGTTTTTGAATAATTGGAAATACTTTTTACTTTTTTTCTTTTTTTTTAGCTTTGCTTGTTCCATTGAGGAGTTACTAGCACTTTATTTATTTTTATTTATTTATTCATTTTATTTTATTTTTTTCAAATTCTGTGGATCCTGACTATGTAGGCATAGAACAAAAAAAAAAAAAAAGTAACAATTATGCACTGAAATTGATGTACACAACTAATTAGCAGTAAAACGATGGAGGGGAGACATAAAAGTGAACGTGAAAATAGGAAATGCTTTAAAGTACGACTTTAATGAAGCGGTACAAAAGCTGATAAGCGAATAAGAAAAAGAAAAAAAAAAAAGAAAAAAAGAAATTTTTTGACTTGGGCGGGTGAGATGGAGGGCATCTAAGCATTAAAAGTTAGGGGGGGGAATCTCGATTCAAACTTTTTTTTGTTTGTTTTAGCGCTGAAATAGATGGATGCATGAATACAAGGTAAATAAATAAGTATCGAAATGGCAGTTTTGGCGAATAAGGGTGTGAGTATGCTAGATAAGGGAACATAATTAATCGATGAATAAACATCTTATCGATCGATAAGACTTTATAAATAATTAATAATAAGCAGTCCATAAATAGAAACAAGGCAGATAATCATTGGCTTTTTTTAGATGGGTAATAATAATAAATATAATAATCTATGAAGATTGAGAGGAGTAAGAGTATGAATTCAGGGTTAGCGAATGAGATGCAGATGATCATTGATAACGCAAATAAAAAACGATGGGAATTGATCGATAAGCGATAAGTATGGTGGGGAACCCAGAGCAAACAAAAGCCACTCTATTTGTTTTTTATTTTTTTTATTTTTCATGAGCTTTGTAGATTAATACAGCGCAAAATAAAAAAAAAATAAAGTTACACTAGATAGGTATACTTAGAAATGGAGGAGCAAAAACAAATTAAAAACCATGCGCTAATTGCTAGTTGGCGTTTAAGGTGATAGAGATTGATGGAGAGCTTAGTTGTTAAAGTAAATATGACCCATGGCTACACATATACCAAAAGTACTAAGCACTAAGCACTAGTCAACTGGCCAAATGAAAATTCTTTAGCAACAACTAGGAAACTAAATAAAAGTCTAGTGTTTTCTATGAAGCTTTAGACTTTTAAAATTTATGAACCTTTTTTTTTTTTCGTATTCGTTCAAAAAAAAAAGCCTGCCAGGATAAACAGGGTGAGAATATGCATAAAAAAAATAATTTAGGGGTGGGTTAGAGGATGTATACTAATTAAAGTGAGCTTATAGAGTAGCTTTAATCAAATCCTTGAGTATTTTTTTAATTGCGTTTTATAAGATATCATACATATTCTATTTATAAGAGCTTGACTAGTGGAATGGGGCCATTCATGAAATTATGTAGCATAAAGATGACTAGGACAAGTATAAATAGGGTAAATATGGCTAGATTGTTTGCTTAGCAAACAACACGTTCGTGTACATATTGCGCCTTTTTAATTTAGTAAACATCGTATATAACTAACTGGTTATATCTTCCTTTATCAAAAAAAACAAATCTATTAGCGACACAAGAGATTAAAATCATACTAAACGAGTCAGACTAATCTACAATTCTTCCCTTACACAATTAAAGGCTGTATATATAAATTATAATTATATACATTAAATATATAATAGATTAAAATCGTGGTTTTAGTTGAGAATATACTAATCAAGCAAAATCAATTATTTTGTTTCTCAATTATACGAAATTATTGTACAGAGAGCAAATCGCAATTCTTTGGCAAAAAGAAAACAAGTACAGATTAGCGTTCATTATAATTAGCGAAATATATCTACATTCTCTTACAACAAACGCATTTCTAACTCGTGAAAAAAAATAATAAAATAATAAAGGATAAAAAGGTACTATTTTTATATTTATTTCACATTACAGTTAATCTATTCAAGTAAAAATAAAAACTAAATGCATAGTAATTCGCTATTTAGTTTCTTTTGCTTTCTTTTGTTTTTGATGCTATCACGCGCTCAGACCACAAAAAATAAAACAAAATAAAAACAAGTAATAAGTAAAGCTAAGGCTAAAACCGGCAGCCATTCAAACATCATTTTTAAAAAAAATCAAAACCTAATATATTTTTTTTAACAATAAAAATAATATTCCTGGTTTTTTTTCATGCTTTCTTTATACCTTTTAGGTCAAGGAGTATAAGGTCTTTTTTTCCCCTTTTTAATACCATTTGACTGTCACATATTTGCCCAACAAAAATCAGTTGCCAATAAAAAGGTAAGAACCCTGTTTACTTGTTTAGTCCTTAAAGCGCTTTCTTGAAACTGTGGTGTTTTTAAAAGGGAGTTTTCCCAAAAATATACCCCCACTCCCAGAGCTCACACGCCCATTCGCACTCCCATTCCCATCCTCATTTCTTGCATCCATACTGCTTGGGCCCTGAAATCATATTATTTGAGCCTGAAATCATATTATTTGGGCCTGAAATGCAATCGTGTTTGGGCCTGAAATGTCATATGCTATTTTATATGAGTGGATCTGGATTTGTTTGCTTTTAGTGACTTATTAACTCTCCCAAATTCCTTCATTTTCTAGAATCTGCCCAATAGTATCACTTGTACCTCCAATTTCCCCTCCAATAGCCGTCCTCTATCAAATAGACGCCAAATACACACTTTCGCAGCTTCTCCAAAGAATTCTTATCCTCATAACGTAATATATATTATCTCACTCACATTATTTCTTATTAGCTTAGATAATTCACGCTGGCTATCTGTCTAATCATATATAAAGATTTATCCGCCGCTATAATCATCTAATCCTCAACATTTTTCATATCTTCAAAACTAAAAAACTGTATTATCTATCTTTTTCTTCTCTTGTTTGTTTGCCAGAACTCTACGCTGTCTACTCAACCTCTATTCTCGCACTTAGCATACCTTCCGCCAAGTAGCCTTACTTTTACCTTTACCCATTTCTCGCTTTCATTATACATTCTTATACCTATTTCTCACCAAAAATACCCTCTCTTACCCTATTTATACCTACCTCTTCCCCTCCCCTCACTAATCTGACTATCATTTTTTCCCTTGTTTATTTGCTGCTGTATATTTATTTTTAATTCTTTCACTTAACCCCCCTAATACCACCCCACCCCTTTCTTTATCAATAGACCCCGATTTTAAAACCTCTTCGCTTCTTTTTCCTTATAAAAAACCAACAAGATATCCTCTCCCCCCCTTCCAACCAAACAACTAACCAATCACCTTCCAAATTCTAATCAACCAACCCTAGGAAACATTACTTCTTGGTTAGTGATTTTATACCAATATCCTTCACATTTCTTTATTTATAGTCTCAACTTTCCTTACCTCTCTCCCGATTTGTCTTACATGTACAGATCAAAAACATCTTACCTATTTACTATACTTTTCTTTACAGAAAAATACCCAATAAAATGATCGAGCCTCCTATTACAAACGTCCAAATCCCTCTCAAACTATCCTCTTCTCTCAAAAGCGAAATCTCCGACTCTGATCCTAAATCTATCCCAACCTTCCATGGAAACCCTTCAATTAAAAACCTCATCGATTCAGATTCAAACACTCTCCCCAACTCCCTCCCTAATTCCATAACTACTGATCATACTAATACGACTTTTACTAACGACGTCCAATACTCGGATTTCAACCATGCCAAAATAAATTCCGTTTTCACCCTAAAAACTCCATTAAACAAACAGTCTGAATACCTAATAGACCCCGAATCTACTCCTATCATCGCCCCTTTATCAAGAATAGACTTTGGCACTAGAGTATCCGACTCCTTGAAGGTTGTCTATAAAACTGTATTCGACGAATCCTTAGCCAAAAAAGAAAAATCTATGATTGATAAGGTCATCGACCATAATATCCCAAACACCATGACCTACCTCGACACCTTTAAAAATATCTCTGGCGATCGCGTTTTTGTTTTCGAACGTCTTTCCCATCTAAGTACTAACAATAGAGACCTAATCGATATCGCTGACATAACCAGAAAGCTATTAGTAACTCTCAACCACCTCCACTCTATCGGTATTGTCCATTTGGATGTAAACCACTCTAACCTCTTATCTAGCCCAAACAATTACAACAGCGTAAAGTTAATAGATTTTGGTTTGGCTCACTCCTTACACGACGCTAAAGAAATACCCAAGTGCGGCACTTTTGGCTTCATCTCCCCCGAAATTTTAAGCGACCACAGCTTTGACGGCAGATCTGACGTTTACAGCCTCGGTATCGTCTTCGGAACCATGCTTCTTGAGTTTATCCCAAGCGTTGATTTACGATTTCTAGGAAGTGCAAATGTCACTCCTGAAACCATTCAACACATCATTGACCAGCTAGATACCTTCCTAAAAGCTTATAACTACAACTCCCCCATCAACATCATAAATGACCAGGACATTTATATCCATCAAACTAGTGATCCTCAATTCAAACAAACTCCCGAATTCTATAAAAATCCAAACTCTTTCACCTCAACAAATGGTTCTAGTACCAGCTGGAGCAGCGTCAGTACCAGACTTAATACTGAACCTACATCCTACCCACCTTCACATCTCAATGACCCTTACAGTATCGAAACTGACCCTATTATACTAGATATATATAACAATGGGTTCTCTGCAAGCCACCTTTCCCATTTCCTAAAAGATGATCCTGATTCTAATTACTCCTCTTACTATAACTACTCCTCCGATTGCTCATCAACTAACCAAAGTGACTCCATTTCTCCTCCACCTCCACCACCAACTTCTTTTTATTCTATTAAAAAGCAAAATATCCAAAACTTTACTTCTTCTATTTATAGCAACAATAGAGGCCCAAACGAGCCACTTTCATCTTCTAACCACTGTAATTATAAACAACCTTCCCCTGACAACTATAATCAAAATGATTCTGAAGTTCCTACCGCTGTTCTACACGCTGCCGACTTACTGATGCAGCTTTTGCAGGAATCCCCCAACAACAGGCCTACTGCAAAACAAGCCCTCAATCACCCGCTATTTAAATTCTTTACTGATGATAATACTGATCACTCTGAATCTATCAATAACGACAACCTTTCTCGAACATCATCTTTAGTATCTCGCAGCGTTGGCTTTAAAGACCTCTATTCTTCTGAAAGTTTAAGCAAACTTTCATCCCCATGCGATACTTTAAAAAGCCACTCATGCACACTAGCTCCGAACACTTCCTCCCCATTTTGCCAAACAGAATCGGACTCAGCTACCGCAATTTATCCAATCACATCTGCAACTGAGCCATTTGATGACTTGTCGATACCCCCAACAGCTACAACTGCGCCACCGTGCACATTACAGTTAGATACTCAAACTTTGGCCATGGAAGCAATGAAACAAGACTACTTCAAAAACACCAAAGCCTCCGATATTTACACCTGGTCAACCAAAATCAAATCGAAAATGTCCCCAAATCTTTCCCACAAGCCAAGCATCGATTACATGGACGTTTACCAATCAACGTTCATGGATGCCAACGTACTTTTAGACTATTGATCAAAAAAATAAAAATAAAAATTTCTCATTTACAACCATTTATATGACTCCCTTTTATCCCCCCCCCCCCCATGAGCTTTTTTAATTTTTAATTTTTTATTTTTTATTTTTTATTTTTTATTTTTTATTTTTTATTTTTTATTTTTTATTTTT
>LSSN01001285.1:0-12350 GCA_001970855.1 Smittium culicis
TGTAAGTATTTTTTTTATTTACAAATTTTTATGAAATTGTAAAGCTTTTTTTAATGTAGAGATTTTTAGTATCCCCAAATTTTTTTTTCACGCTCAAATAGGCAGCTTTGCAATGTAGAATGAGAGCTTTGCAAAATTGAATGAAAGCTTTGCAAAATTGAAATTACGCAATGTAAAATCGTTTTGAAATTGCTTACGTAATTTCGAAAATCGAGACGCGAAAAAATTTTTATTGCAAAATTGTTTTGAAATTTTGCAAAATAGTCAGACTGTTTTGCAAAATAGAATGCAAAACCCTGTATTGAACCGTGAGAAATTTTGTTCAAAAAAACACTGAAATTCCAAATGAAATTCATAAATACATTGGATAAGCATGTCTGGAAATTTTTTATACGATATTATTGTGACACCAAAAAAATTTCAAGATTACGTTATCTGAAAGCTAAAAAGGACCGTCGATGTTGTTCTATTGTGGATTGTAAATTTTGAATTTTGAATTTTGAATTTTGAATTTTTTTTATATTTTAGTTTATTGTAATTGTGCTTATTTAACAAGTAAATGTCATAGATACTTAATTTTATTTCTGTAAGATAACGACGATTTATATTTTAATAATTATACAAGTAACCTTTTATAGTATTTATATTGGAAAAATTTTTATAAAAATTTTTTTCGAGAAATTTATTTGAAACTAAACAATTATGTAACACACACTGATATAATAATTTTACTAAAAAATCTATTTCCCACCCCTATCATACACTCTAGGAGTTCCAAACTCACTGAACGTCGGTTCAATAGGGTTTTTGATTCATTAATACTTTCAAAATTGATAATTCGGCAATAAATTCCAACCTAAAACTGTTCTGTAGCCAGTTCAATAATTTGGTGGGCATTACCAGATCGAAGCTGGCGAAAAGAATTTTTTGCTTCTCGCCCCCCCCCCCCTTTCGCGAGGAGTTCTCGAATCTGCTACATTTGACCTTAATCAGCTACGGATGAAAAATTTAAATATAATGAACTTTTTTATATCAAAAAACGTTCAATGCTATCTAGTCATATGTCTTGCCTTCTATCACACAATAACGATATGAGCTCTATAATCCAAGGTAATGATACAATAAAAAATTTTTTTGCTTAATTATTAATTTCACAATACCTACGTCATAATATTAATCAATTATTTTAATCTTTTCTAATTTATTTAATTTCAAAGCAAGAATTAGGATGCTTATTTAAACTGAAATGAGGGTAGGGGTTGATACTATACAAAAAAATAGAATCAAAAATGCTCACGAATATATAATTATCTAAGCTCTTGAAATAATCAACATTAATTATAAATAAAAGTATATCCTATATGATCAAAATGAGCAAGATCATTTTACTAGATAACTAAAATTAATTCAAAATATTATTTAGATGAGCCTTCTGAAAGGTTAATAAAAATAATGAAAAATAGAATATTAACAAAGCGTTGTTTAAAATAATATAACGATTTTAAGAATCTACCAGAACGCACACCAGCCAACGTAGCACTGACATAAGTTTTCAATTAAAGTAGCTTGTTTAATAAGATTTTCCACTTGGTTGGTTACATCTAAGGTTACAGTTGGGTTGAAATCACGGCCTGTGAGCTTATTCAAGATTCTCTTGGTAATTGCTATAGCCTTAGGGTTTGCCATTTGCCACTGATCTTGCATTATATCTTCATTTTTAGAGTCTGATTTGTTCAAGCTTTGGTTAACAAATGGTATAATAATTTCATCGAATCCTTCAAACCTGTTGTTTTCAGTAACTTCTGGAACCTCATCTTTGTCTTTCAAATAGTGCCAACTAACAAGAGGGTCATAAACAAAAGCCTCTAGAACAGCCATCAAACTATCTTTGTTTGAACGTAGCACTCTCATTGTATGTTGGGTTGTAATTTTGAATGACCCTTGAATGCCATTAAGTTCCATAGCATTCACTAACATTCTAGTTAGCCTAAATGGAACAGTTTCTGGGAACTTTTCACGGGTAATAGCAACTTCAAAGCAATCTCCAAAATCAATATGTACTACTTTACCAGATGAGCTATGAATCATCAAGTTAGAAGGATGGCGATCGCCTAAACCCAATATATAACCAGCAATTGACATGACTGCCAATGAACGAGTGTAGTTAGTTCTTCTTCCAAGCCATTCTTCGGCATTATAGCTCTTATACCACAAAATCTTTTGTAGGTCATCGCCCTTAGCTCTTTCCATGCTATATTCAAAAGCTTCAACCTTTTCGAGAATTGTGCAGTTGTCATAATCAGGAGCAAATTGTAGCATATGTCTATGCTCAGCATTAATGACAGTGTTGCTAGTTTCACGATAGCTCTTGATAAGGGAATGCAAAGTGTCGCAATTTGGATAAAATCCGATGAGTCCTGAATCAGGCGAAAGAGGGATGACAGGAAATCGCTCGATTTTCAGATGTCGACGAGATGTGTCAGGATCCCTACTGAGTAAGTTGTTTATTAGATCAAATAGCTGCATAACTCTCTCATCTTGTCTCAAATCTTCGTGTCCTTTTAGTAAGAAAGTATAAACATTTCCATCATCGCCATTTATCAACATCCTACGAGGTCGCTGTTTTGATGAGTAAATGTACAGTTGTGGATTGAAGCTTTGTATACTTACTAATCTCTGGTTAGGCGAATATGATCCTGGTACAGCAAGCTGAAGGTTGTTACAAGCTAATAGCTTTGGCGAAACTGTGTTCAAGTTAAGAGTTGTCATTTGTTTTAAAGATCTTTCTATTCTTCTAAAAACGGAGTAGTATACATCCCAAGCGTGTCTCAAAAAGTTTGTATTTGGGTTTGTATCAAGAGTTTCAGAGAAGCGATTGCACCATTCTTCAGCTTCATTTAACTCACGGCCAAATGCTTGGATAAAATGAACTTCACGTAAAGTTTCAGGGCCTCTACGGATTAAAGCGTGCAAAGGCATAAGCTTAGCCAACATTCCTTTAGAGTCTCCTTTTGAAAAGTATAGCCTGGAAGCATCTTCCAAAGCCTCATTCCACATTTCCGCCCATAATATTGCTACCCTAACTAGTTCAGTACTTACTAAGTCTGTTTGCTCAATAAGAGTAGGTGAAAAATCTCTTAACTTTTCGAGAATATTGTTAGCAGTTTTCTTTCTTTGTACAAGGGTAGATTTTGATGCAACTGTTAAAGAGAATAAAATAGCTTGTGGATGAGACTTTCCGACATCTACCAAAAGCTGAACAATAAGTCTTCTTACATTCTCATGCGGTGTATGTATTCTTGCAAGTATCTGAGGCATAACTTGTATCCATGTCGTTATTTTTACATCATTAAACCTTGAAGAAATAGCTTGGGCAACTGAATCAATGTGGCCATAATTGAACCAGACAGTGAGCAATCTTAGAGTATCCTGAAGGGTGGTGTCCATATTTGATAGCTGGATAGCCTTAAAGAACCCGTGAATCGATGGGATGATGTGAGTATCAACCATTTGAGTAGAAATGGTATTATCTTCTCTTTCAAAGTTCTGTGTCATTTCATAATGTCTTAAAGCAAATGAATGCCAAGAAATATACGACTTTCTGTTAAGAATAGTAGAAGCTTCTAATAAGCTTAATATTCTGGTCATGCTACTGTCCGAGTTGAAAGAAACGTTTTCACTTTTGTCGTAAGACTCGCTTTCGTGTTTAAGTAAAACCATTTTCCATTTAGCCTCAGTGTAATAAAGCTCAGAAAGAAGTTTAACAGTACGGTCATACGTATTTAAGTTGATGGATTCACCCCCATCTCCAAAAGCCTTCTTCTGGGATTGTTTTAGAATGTTTTCGTCAAAGTTTAAGCTATTGAAGTCAAAGCCAACACTAAAAGATAATCGCTTTCTTAGATTGTTTATTTGGCTGATTGCATAACTCTTTTCATTATTTTCCCATTTGTATTTATAAAAAGTAAGCATAAGTTCGGGGAAGATGGATGACTCGATAGATTTTTCGATACTTCGGGGCTCTTCAGCTAAAACTTTATTAATATTTGGTTTGTAGTCTTCATTGCAAATGGAGGAATCGAAAAAGTTGCTGTTCGTAAGTTTTGGACTGTAAAAGTTAAGAGAAGGATTTAAATAAACGTCATCAGCTTTAGAGCAATTTGGATTCTTCCAAACTAAAATATCTGGATCGTTTAACCAATGATGACCCGATCTTTTGTTTAGCGTTTTATCATTTATAAACAACTTGCGCTGGTGGAATTCATCAGATACAACAAGTCTTAGAGTTTGGTCACAAAGAGATAATTTATTAGAATTTAAACACATTTGCATAAATTCTACCCACATTTCTAAAATTCTAGTCCTAGGCAAAACAAGTGAGCGGATTTGTAAAAAATGCTGCCAATTGCCAACATCTTTCTGACAGCCCTCCAATCTAATAATAAACGAAAAGTATTGTAATTTTTATGTGTTATGTATATATTGACATTAAGTAAATATGTTTCCGTAAAAAAAATACCTTTTTTCCCAAGTTTTTATAATTAGCTTTTTTTGAAAATGGCTATCTTCTAGCGATTTATATAAAATAACCTCCTCGAGCTCAGAAAGCATTTGGCAGTATATAGCTAAACTATAACCGCGCTGAAAGGATTCAGAGAGCTGAGCAGACATCTCTTTGTCAATGTTTGCACGAGAAATAGATATATACTTCCGAGCTTCATCAAAGTTGTTATTATGAACTGCTAAAAGCGCACGGAAAAACGAACACTTTTGGTCCGAAGAAGGCAAATATTTTAAATACTTTTCAAGCATATCCATGTCACCAAGAGCCCAAGCCATATTCACACCGATTGAAGCTACTTTAGGTCTGACTTCTTCATTAAAATTCCATACATCGCTCAATAGAGGAAGTAATGAATCCCAATTAGATAAGTGGTAATAGCACCTCATTTCCCCTAAAAGATTATCAAGGCTGTCAGGGTTAATGTTATTAGTAATACTGACCAGAGAGCCACGTAATATCTCTGAGTTAGGGTTATGAATTGATGAAGTGTCTGAGTAGCCATGGGCTGAATTATTTAAAGCTAATGAAAAATTAGAATCCTTGATTTGTAACATTTCTTGTGAGCTGCTGGAGATAGATTTATAAACAGCTAAAGCTTCGTCCCACTGCTCAAGCCGTATATGCCTAAAAATTAGAAAAAAAGATTTATCAAAGTTTTAATTAAATATAAATGGGGATTGGGTTACGAATAAAAATAAAAAAAATTACCACTCGGCTCTGTCACTTAGCATAGAGCTTTTGGTTCTGACATAAGCCAAAGAACCTATCGCGGCATCAGGTTGGTCTAGCTGTTGGTTTAAACTAATTAAATCTTGGATAACAGTTTCGCTCTCAGTCATTGAATATTCTATTTCTTTGTAATGCAGCGCCTTTGCCAGTGCATGGCAGCTAAGGGCATAATCTCCAAGCTTTTCAATAGAAACAGGTATAGGCTTTTCGTCTCTCTCCATATACTCTGCCAAATTCAAAATTGCCTGCAAAATTTCTGGTGGCATCTGTGGACTGCCCGCTGCAATATCAATTGCGCGAACAAGCTCATTTTGTTCTGATTCAGGAATTTCTGAAAAGCATGAAACAAAAGCTGAATTAAAAAGATCCTCACCTAGCTGTGGGTACCTAGATGCTAAAAGAGCACATGCTCTGAGGGCAGGAGATGCGGCCTCTTTTAGAAGTTCTACACTTAGTTGCTTAATCCAATCAACCCAATCTTCTTTGGTAACTCTACGAGATGTAGCCCAAGCTCTTCTAAGAAGCGAAGTGTTCGGCTTTAGTCTACGATTTGTGTCGCGGTAAAGATTTCCTTTGTTTTCATTGGGCTCTACTTGCAAAGTAGGATGAAGTATTTTAGGCTCGGAAGGGGCTAACCGATTAGAAAAGAGGTTTCTAGAACACCTTTCATATTCGACGTGTTGTTTTTCGGTACCACGAGTTTGAACAACATTATGAATAGCCGGCATAAATAGTACAAAGTCATCCATAAGCTGCTGCATTAATACACAAAAAAGATCCATAATCTGGTTTTGAATTTGTAAAGTTGGTGCATTTCTATAAAGGCGAACCAGAGATAATACGATACACGAGGCAAAGGTTCTGCAATTTACCGCTAATACAATCGATGAAATTGTTTGAATGGCAGAATCAATCACAATAACAGTTTGCTTTCTAAAATCAAGCAAACTAACTATTCTAGGTATTGTTAGAAGTAAATATGGATCTAAGTTAGGGCTAATAATCCTTAAAGCATGAAGAACTCTTAAAGTCGGGTTACGGGTTTCGGATTGATCTTTTTCAATTACATCGAGTAAGAATGGAAGAACTGTTGATAAATGTGATCCAAAATCGCCCACTAAAGCTTCAGCTACTACCTCGATCAATGCAATTGCTGCAGATTGTTGATTAGGCGTTGAACCCAAATCATTTTTGAATAGGTTAAAAACTTCGCCTAAATATGGACGAATGAGTTGCTTTTCTATAGCAACAAGTCTACCAAGCTGTTCAAGGTAAAACTCTTTTTGTGAAAAGCCTCCCACTTTCATTGCAAACATCAAGGAAGGCACAACGTCTTTTAAATATTTTGCGCATGATAACCCCAAAGAAGAGAATATCATCAAAATTGCTTGGCAAGCATCTGTGTGTAGCTCAGTTAGCTTACTATCTGTTAAAATCCTTAATAAAGAGTAAATAGCCATCTTAACGTGATAGTCGTCTGTAGTAAATGAGGAACCTAAAGAATCGAGTGGAATATCAGACACCTGCTTTTGAATTTTTGCAATCGAGAAATCTTTCTTGGCAGGAACTACTCCATGTTTATAATTTTTTGAGCTTCCTGAGATATCATCGTTGTATGAGGTATTAGATTTTTTACCAGCGATTTCATTAGTTTTATCTCTACCATCTAATTTAGATGCTGAGTGATCTTGAACTTTTGGAATGTTGTAATCAAGAGCAGATGAAGACTGGATAATATTTAAGTCATTGAGTTTATTTTGGTATTCATATGGATCAACTGCTCCAATATTTCCAATAACAGTGATAATTTCATTTCTAACTTTGCTATTTTCTTCGCCTTTAAACATTGTTATGAGAATATCTAATAGTTCTGGATGATCAATAAATGGTTTTGATACCATCCCACAATAGCGAGCGCAGCTACCAAGAGCTTTTAGGCCTGCCAACCTTTTTACCAAACTTGATTGGTCTGATAATGCATCAGAAACAATTTGGATAATATCCTCAGTATATGGAATCAAACTTTCCCGACCCACGATTGCAAGAGAGCTGATAATGTCCAAATATTTACTTGCCAGTCGGGGCTTAGCATCAGATATTTTTGGAATAATAGAGTCAAGGATTTCAATGACATATGGTTTTATCCACTGCTCCGCAGACTCTACAGCAGCCATCAAAAGTTTAATGCAGTTTTCTTTCTCTTGACTATAAAAATAAAATACATGATTTTAAATTAAAATACGTTATCTAGATTATCAAAAAAAATTTTACATCTATAAAGTTAATTAACTAATAAATATTATAGTGAAGTAATATACCTGCTATTAGAAAACTCCAGCTGGGTTAAAAGTTGTACAATCAATCTTCTAAGCGATGGAATAACGTGGGCAGGGTTGGTTTGAGTTAGCCTACACACGACAGATACCATAACTTCGCAGATATTAAAACTCTCGTCGTTCAACATCATTAACAGACTCCCGATATTTTCGGCTTTTCCTAAATGAAAATCAAATTTATCGCATACTAGAAACAGAGATACGGCTAATAGTCGAATATTTGGGTCATCGTCAGTTATTGAAACTGCAATAATGTGTTGAATGATATCATTTGAGACCTCAACACTGGGCCCTGATTGCTGCCAATAGTATGGATTATGAGAAACAATTTCAGAAACAGCAATTATTGCTTCCCGTCTAACAGAAACCTCTTCACTGCTAATGTAAACTAATACGTCGTTACGGACAAACTCAGATAAATTCTTTTCTTCAAATCCAAAAGTTCCGAGAGTTTTAAGAGCTAAGATGACTTCATCCAAATTTTTGCTTGGTTCACCAGTTGAGGTGCTATTAGAAAAGGTAGCTTTGTTTTGAATATCTGACGATGTATGTGTAATGGCGGTTGGGCTTTTATAAAAATGAGTTGAGTTGAAAAATTCGATATAAAATGGTTTTCCAACCAACACTATCGAAATCATATCTAATAGTCTTTCTTGTATAACATTAGACAGTTGTGAAACCTCTTGTTTTAGAATCTTAAGGGATTCACAAAGGGGAGGTATAAGACCTACCATTAACATTATGTCTAATAAATCTTGAATATGCTTAACAATTGCAGGTCCCAGAGATATGGCTATATCACTTATGCAGTTAAAAGCAGAGCTTAGGTTTTTGGTTTGATTAGAGTTGTGAGAATAAAAAAGGTAATCACGAATTACATCAAAAGTGGTTGATAAGTATGGAGTGAATAGCTGCTTTGTTGAAAGAGATATTTTTCCAATAGATTCAAAGGCTACCTGCTGCTCTTTACTTCTTTTTGTTAATGGAATTAGTAAATTCATTGATCTTTGCATGAACGAATCATTACCGTTAATTCTTGCATTCATATCAGAGGGGCTATACTCAGCTAATATCGGTAAAAGTATTATTGCTTGCTTTCTTAACATAAAATCAGGGTGATCACACAATCGAATTGTAAATTCAGCAACTTCTGAGTAGCGACTCTGCATAAACATACCACTATGATAAAAAAGTTGTTCACAAACTAAAAGAATACCGTGGAAAGCTTCACTAGTGCCGATCTTTAAATCTCTTAGAATACCATCGTAAAGCTCTTGATACATCTGATTCCTGGTCTTAAGATCTCGGGAAGAAATCAACTTCATGCATTCAGTTAATGTATTGACTGCTTCAGTGCGAATTTGAATCTTAAAAAAAAGAGAATACGAAATAGAAAAGTGGTTAGGGTGTCAAGAAACGTGAATTTATTATATTTAAAGATATTTACCTTGGAATCCCTAATAGGGTCTCTCAATGCCTCTAAAATTCTAGACAAATAGTCGGTCATAAAAGTGGGAGCAGCTCTACAGCAAGCGCCTAAGACCATGAGCGAAGTTACCCTTCTTGAATCATTCCTATCATTGGCTGAAAGGTTATAAATATGAAATTATTTATAAAATACTTATAAAGTAATATGGAAACATTAAAAATATATGTTCTTACTGGTTAGCCATTCCATAGCTCGAGAGACTTCGGAGTTTACTATTCCGACAGCCAAAGCTCCTCTTTTTTGGATCAGCTCCTCTATTGATTATGGAATATGATTAGAATAATATGAAAAATTATAAAAATAAGATAAGAAAAAAGTAGGTAGAAAATATATTAAGGCAAACCTAAAACATCAACAGCTTCTCTAGTTAGTGAGGTATTATTTGAATCTAAGAATAAATGAATTTGATTGGAAATTCTCGAAATTTGATTCTGTTCTAGACTAGGTAAACTGACGAGAAGAGCTAAAAAAAAAGAATTTGCAAATAGAATTGTAAAAAAAAGGATAAGGAAAAATATGCTATAAAAAAACACAAATACCCAGTATTGGCACAGCTGCTAATTCTGCAGTTGGGTCAGAACTCTGATTTAACTTGATTACTTGTCGAGATAGTTCATTCACAAGCGCTTGTTCATCTTGATCAGATGTACCATACAAAGAATCATCGATCTATAAAAAGCACAAGAATTCAAAAATTACAAAAGTTTTGAGTGAAAAAGATGCAAAAGACGAAATCGAATCTGAATAATACCTGTTTTTTTAGTAGTTGTTTTGCTTCATTTCGTTTTTCATTGTCTCTATAATTTTTTTAATAAAATTTAAAAATATTTTTAATAAATCCAAGTAGATAATTCAGAGAGTAGATAGTACCTCGATCTGAGCATTAATAGTACATCTGGTAGGCTTTTATCCAGCATTGCAAATTATTTAATACAATACAATACAAGGCTATTTGAATAATAAATATCGAATAAGGGAATAATTAAGGATTTGGATATACAAAAAAAGAGAATATTTTTTTGAAAATACAAAATAGAGATGTTAACTAAAGTTAATAGTGGCAAATTTGTTATTCGATTTTGAAGCTATATTAACCTCCGGTTTGGACATAAATTGAAAATTGGTGATAGCATCTGATATTATAAGTGTGCCAATCATCTTTAGTGAAATTATATATTTGCTTTTTTTTTTTTTGTGGAGAAAATCTTATTACTATAAAAAAACACTAAAACAAGTAGATTTTTCAACTCTTTCGCAGATTATGGCTCTAGTTACGTCAAGAAAATGCTAATACGAATTCGTTACTGAAGCTATTTTGATTCAAAAAAAAAAAAAAAGCGCAAACAAAATTTGGTATTACTATCAATTTGTGTACCGAAAAACATGCAAGATGAGTATTTTTTAACCCCAGAATTATCCAAACATTTTATTATTAAAATTAAACGTCGAATTGGTATAGTTGATTAGCTTTTTTGTTTTATCAACAAATGAACAAACTAAATAAAAATGTATATTTAATTGCGAATTTTTTTATGTGATTTCACAATGCCTCTATAAATACTTTAGCCAAAGCTATATTAATTTTAATAAGAAATGATTAAAAAGGTAGTCAATAAAATAATGTAAAATGATAACCTTTAAATGCTTTATAAAATTCTAGAAAATATAGCTAATTTAATTTGGATTATTCTTTATGTATGAGTATATTTTTACTCTGTATACCATACATTAAATTGGTATTATAAAAAAAACTTGATAAATAATAAGATTGATAGATAAATTATTAATATATAAAAAGTGCTTAATATATGCAATAATATTATATATCCAGCTAACACATAGCCTTAATAAATCTTTATTGATTTTTGGTGTAAAAATACAACACACTTACAGGATTTCATTAAATATATGCTTGTCATAGTAAAATTTAAACTTTGAAATATACCTTAGAGTATAATAAATTAAAACTAAAAAGTTTAAATTCCACGGTGAAAATTGTGTGACAAAAAAAAACTACATTTACTAAAAAAATAATATTTGAATTTTAGCCCTTTCAGTGCGGTTGGTTTTTTTGTACTACCATTACTATCCAACCAAATGATAAATCAATAGATCAACTTAGTATGCTAAAATTTTAATGGCTATTAAAATCATATTAGTCCAATAAAATTGATTTTCAATTATGGTTAACATTTTTGGCCACTGAAAGGATTAAACCGATACTGACTTATGGGGATTCGTAAATCAATTCAAAAATTATCATTACTAGGTTTTTATTAAACTAATTAACTATTTGAGATTTGATACACATTTCAATACATTGTACAGATTCATAATGATATCAAACGTATAAATAATATTTAATACTATTTTCAGCTAAAATTTTCGGTATAATTTTGGAAGAAATGAGATTTAATGGTTTTAATTCTTTTTTCCCTGTATAATATGATTTTTTATCAATAATTTTTAATTAAAGAAAAAAAATCTTAGCAAATTTTTTTTTAATAGCCACTTTTTTTTCATAAAATTTTGCTTTTTTCTAAATTACCCAAAGTCAGTGAAAGAGTTTAAAATCGCAAATAAAGCTAAAAAGCGGCAGTCTAAATATTTCGTTTTTCTGGTTTTGAAAAGTTTTACTAGTTTTGGTTTTTAAAGACATTTTTTTGTGCCGGAATTAATGGCTAAAAAAAGTCAAGGCGACGTATGTGGAAAATTCTCTTTACTCGAGATAAATATGATATCCGATATATTATCTCTAAATCAAAGTATTAGTAATTTTTATATTATATAATAAAAATTTTGAAATTATTTATATAAACTTTTTCACTCTTTTAGAGCTATAAGAATATATAAGTGCTTCATTTTATCGAGTTATAATTCAAAAAGCAAATTTTATTCAAAAAAGAAATTATTGAAATTTGAATATATTCTTGATTTATAGACTATAAATAGCCCTATTGCACGATTTTATATATTTTTTAGAATTTATCAATTAAAATATTAAATCGAGTAAAATTATATTACTTTTTTTAATCTATAAACGTCCTGAGTATCTATTTATTTATATCATATATATCCCTATATCTTCAGAAAAACTATAAAAAACCCGAAAACCATGAAATTTATGCCGGATATTTTATTTTCCACAGCGATTCTATTAAAAATATTTAAAAAAAATCGACTGGTTCACCTCCACCGCTATATATACATCATTACCACTGTGCATTAACTC
>LSSN01001286.1:0-23997 GCA_001970855.1 Smittium culicis
AGATAAATATAGCAAATTAAAGTTTGTATTTTCTAATTATGTTCTTACAGCTAAATTTTTATAAAAAGCTACGTTATATATTACAAGTATTCTCTGGGTTACACTGATGTTTTTATAGATCAAAAATAAATTCTTGAATCTATAATTTGATTTTATCCGGATTTTAAGCTATTTTGCTTCGTTTTAAAAATTAATACCCATTTTATTGACTGTGCAACAAGTTGAAATATTTCTTGATCGGTTTCGTCCGTATATAGCTAGTGCAGGTGTCCCTCTTTTAGAAATTTCAAAAAATGGTATCAATGATACCGAAAATCCTACTTATTCAACAAAAAAAATTCTTCAAATAAAATTCTGAAATCTAGAAATTTTTTTGCATATTGTTCCCGAATGTTAATGTTTTCTTCATCATTACTTTTCTTTGGTATATGTCAAGATCTGGGTTACAAGAGTGCAAGACAAGTCAAGTCAAAAGTTATAATTACTATAAAGATATTTATTTATTACTATTAGAAAGTATACAAGATACTAGATACCGAATTCATGACAGGAAAAACGTAACCTTTTTATACTTTTTCCGTTGCTTAGTTATAGGTCATAAAATTGAAAGAATAACTACAGAATAAACTAATAAGAAAGATTAAAATCGATAAGAAATTTCGGAAATGTTCTAGAATGTTTCATAACGTTCTATAACATTGCTGCTGATGATATCTGAATATTAAGGAACATTCTAGAAAGTTCTAAAAAGTTACATTCATGTCAGAATACATCAACGCCAAATCGAGTACAAACCGATCAATTAAGGTCGATAGAAAAGCCCATAATGCCAAAAGTCTTGGAAAAATCGCCGATCAGATTCTGAACATCGACTTAAAGTCTTATTGGCGATTCATAAATCATACACTGGGAAATCATTCAAAAGCATTGCCGATCGCCCGAGGTGCGATAAGTATAAAAATTTAATCACTGAAAAACAAGAAAAAATCAATTTGGTGATCTGGCCAAAGACAATACTGGGAACAGCCGGTCCGACGATAAGTGGGAAAATCTTATCTCTAGCGACTGTGACTATTACTCAGAGTGTTATAACACTATACTATGGTCAGATATCACTGATGCACTTCGTGATACAATTAACAACAAGGCTCCGGGAGCTGACGGTGTACCATCTGAGGTATGGAAACTGGTGATGACCGAGTCATCACCCACATCCTCACTAGCAAAATTAATAATTAAAATCATCAATATAATGTATGACTCTGGGGATATACCCAAGTGTCTCGAAACATCAGTTGTTGTCCCGGTACCTAAAAAAGGTGACCTGAAGGACCCCGATAACTACCGAGGGATATCACTCATCCCAACACTGGCGAAACTGGTGGCCAAAATTGTGGCCACCAAATTCAGCGAAATCGATGCGAAATACTAAATGTTGGTAAAAGAACAAGCCGGATTCAGGAATTTCGAGGAGTGTACGGGCCAAGCGACCACTCTATACGAAATGGTACGCCGACGAAAAATTCAGAACAACGAAACATGGCTGTGCTATATCGACTATAGCAAGGCCTACGACCGGGTCCCCCACGTGGCCCTACTGCATAAACTGCGATCAGTGGGCATTGGGGGTAAACTCCTCAATATGATCAAGGGCATCATGATGCCCCGAAAATCGCAGTTAGAGTTGAAAATGAAGTTTCCAACCCTACTGAATACCTCTGTGGAGTGCGGCAAGGGTGCCCAGCCTCGCCGATACTCTTCGATTTTTTCATCAACGATATATTTAAGGGCGTACGAGGTGTGCGGGTGCCTGGGCTCACCTCACGCATACCACGACTACTGTTTGCTAACGATGCTGTGCTATTGGCCGAATATTCAGCCGATTTACAAATCGCACTGAACACCATAACCGAATGGTCGGACACGTGGGAAATGGCTTTTAATGCCTCCAAGTGCGGGATAATGACTATAAGCGGGGAGTTGACTACTGATACGACCCTGCAGGGCCAAAAAGTCGACTCCACCGACCAGTACACCTACTTGGGCTATATTATGAATAGCAAGTGGGATGTATCTGGGACGATCCTGAACAACAAGAACAAGGTCAGGAAGGCTGTATACGCTGCATACAGCTTCCTGAGACGGTCTGATGTGCTGACAACATTAAAAATAAAGTTCATCAATTCGGTTCTGATGCCGATTGGATGTTACGGTGGGGAGACATTTGGCATGAGCGAAGCAAGATGCAAGCCCATACAGATGGAAATAGACAAGGCGATCCGAATGGTTGCCAATGTCGGAAAATCAGTGGCCATGGAACGTATCAGGGATGAACTGGGCATAAGCTCAGTGTTCATGCGCACCAGCACAGCCCGTGAGCGTGCATACCACAAATGGCCAACATCAAAAACATGGATCGCCGACCTCATCAAGGCACCGATGAAGGCCCGGATGGCCACCTGGGTGACCGGGAGTGCCCGGTGGATCAAAAAATTTTGCACTAAAGATTTAAACGGTCAGACTATCATCACGATAATCGACCGGAAACGACGAAATAACCGGTCTGTCATCCACCGGTGGACGGTGGATCGGAAAATCGGGAAAAAAGGCAACTTGGTTGATCTTCAAGCAATGTATTCGGACCTGAATCTGGGCCTTCAGGACATTGGAAAAATGCGTATGGGCACATTCCGGACTGCCCAGCGCCTGTCGAACATGAAAATCGTCGACCAAAAATTCAAAAATTTTTGCCCCTGCTGCAACATCTATGTGCCTGAGACGGTCGACCACATACTTCTGAGCTGCAGCCGGTGTCGAAATCACCGATCAACGACGATCGGCCGGTTCATACCGACGCCGATCCGATCTGACGAAAAAAATTTACTTTCAAATTTCAATGAGGCCCGGTTGGGGCTAGTTGAAAAACTTCTTTGGGGGGGGGGTAGCGTAAACAATCTTTGAGCCAGCTTCGAGCTGTCACAGCCGATAAAAATTTTGAGCTGGAAACAGCCAAATTTTTGAACGGCATCCGCGTGACTAGAAGACTTATACTGCAGAATATAAGCGATTCACCAGCCCCCTTGAACCAATGCTCAGTGGGTATAGAGCTGCTACAGCAGCGAAGGAGGGTCGGTTGAAAAAATAATATCTTAATATTTATATGATTTTAGTATGTTATTTATTTATGTTTAATAAACTCGCTAAGAATATAAATTAATTGTATCCATTGATATGTTATTAAGTTTAAATATTGAACGTGGTAACTAAACATTTTGCGCTTATTTCTCTTTAGGCACAAAAATTAATTTTTACCGTGTAATTATATCTATATAAAATTTGATCAAATATCAATTTGCTACCGTTTCTAACAAAAATAGTTAATTCTTGAATTAATAATTAAATTTTCTATAAATATGTTATTAATATATATTTTAATTATTTTTTTGTTAATTATTTATATTTATATAAAATATATTAAAAAATTTTGAAATAAATATGTAAAAAGCTATTTTTTAATAAAATATTCACTTGTTGGCATTAATGAATTTTCGATTGGTCCATCACCTTCTGCGTAAAGCCTTAAATCATCCTTTCCAACTATTATACTTAGTCATCTTGGAAGAGCAACATCTTCATTAAATATTAGAACATTACTGGTAAAAATCCTTGGTGTTTTCTGTTTTATTATTATAATATTCTTTTTTGATTTTATTTCTACCGGTGCTGGTAGTTTGATGTCTGTAAGATGAACAACCTCTTCGTGAGTCATATTACTGAAATTCAGATCATCGAAAATTATCCCATCGTTACCATCTTTAAGATTAGCTAGTGATTCAAGATCTCTGACAATTAATGGATTTTTGAAAAGAGACTGAGAAAAGGATGTTTTTCCTAATTATGGACCTCCTAATAACCACAAACATGTTTCTGATCTATCCCAATGTTCGAATCCCAGAGGTGGTTTAAATTTGAATTTCGGATCAACTGGAATTCCAGAAATGGAAGTAATTCGCCGAACATTGTTTTCCAACCTCGCAGGACTTAATAAATATGACTTTGATAATACTTTGTCATTTTTAACTATTTTTATAGCTTTTTCATAGTCATGCGAAATAATTACACGCTGTGATGCAGATAGCTGATATTTCTTAATTTCTAGTTCATTAAAATATGTTAAGTAATCATCTGTTGAAAAACAAGTTTTCATGAAGTTTTTCTTTGATTTTATAGTAATAAGTTCTGCAGAAAATTCGTTTATATCAAATTGAGTGCTAGTTTTAAAATTCCATTTTTTTTTATAATGCAAATAACAGTATAAACGAAAGGTTTCATCAGAAATTTTTACTTTTCCTATTACGTAAATATCAAGGTGTTTTGAAATTAATTCGTTGTTGAAGAATTTACATTTAATTTTTTGTTTATCCGTAAGCTCTGGAGGATATAAAACTCCAATTTGAAAAGCGCTTATTCTCTTAAAATGTTCGACAGAGCTCGTAGTTGATAGATTTCAATTTATCGGTTTCGAAGTTTTTTTATTGGATGAATTATTTTTTTTTGATTTTTTAGACTTCTTTTTAGTCTTTGATGTCCTTTCAATGTCGATTTCGTGTTTTTTTGATACTTTTTCTTTTGATGATATTTCGACGTAAGATTGAGGGTAGTCGGAATCGAAACCGGAGTAAGAAAAGATAAATGATTCATCGGATGACATTTTTTGGGTTATGGTAAAAGATATTTTAATCGAATTAAATTAAATTTAATTTTCTGATTAATGAATTATATTTATTAGAATGTATTATAAAAGTTGATAATTTATACATAATTTGGCCAAAATTACATAAATATTGTAATTATGGGGATAAAATTTAATTTAAAAATTATATGCGAAAATTTTTACTCCAGAAATCTCTCTAATTCGATTTTCCACTCATAATATTTAAGGTAATTCTAATTGGCTCATTAATAATTCCATTGACAACAACCCAGAATCTTTTTAATTTTATATTCGATTTTATTTGATATTACTCTCGATCACTATTGGCTTATTTTTTAAGCTTATAGCTAATTTGCCTATGAATTATAATAATTTATTGTTTAATCACGAATTTGATATAATACTTAATTAATAATAAAATTCCTCTTTATATTGGATAAATGCTTAAACGAAATATATAGTTTATTATTTTTTATAAAAAATAAGACGAAATTTGTAATTAAAAATAATATTATACTTGAATATAAAAATTTAATTATTATTTTATATAATCGTTCATTAATTATATTAGTCAAATAAACAATATTTCTATGATTTATTAACATAAATGTTTAAATCTAATATATTCTATTTAATGTTTGTTATTTAATTACATATCTATATTATGGTTATTATATATACCAAGATAATTTGTTTACCAAAACTATTGATAAAATATTTGACAAGTACTTTATAATGATTAATTACAAGATATTAATGATATAGAGCTATTTGAGTTTAACAATATGCGATATTTAAATTGAAAATACAAACATGTTTACTTCATATTAGAGAAAAAAAATTATCATTTAAATTTAAAAAAAAGGTTGAATATAGATGGTTGATCACAAATTTGGTATTAAAATATTTAAAATGAAAAATATTGTAGATACATAAAATTTATAGTTAATTTTTAAGCTATAAATCGATTAATTTACATATTATAAATAAAATTTGTTGATAGTTGTTGTATTTTTAACCAATTAAATACAATTCCTCTTTATACAAAGAAATAATAATTACCCCATGTTTCAGGATCAGTATAATTTCTTTGTACAAAGAGAAATAATGTTTTATATATAGTTATTATATCTAAAGATACAAACATGAACAACTTTTGAATATCATAACCATAACATTAAACTAACAGTATAAATATGACTAACTTTTCCTTTTCATTTTAAAAAGTATTTTTAGTTAATCTTGTCTTTTTTTAATAGTATAGTTTATATAACTTATTTTTCTAGAATAATAATCCTCTAAAAAAAAAAAGTTTAATAATCAAATTAATACAATGATAGTTTATAATATTATTATATAAACAAAATATAAAATGAATGGTCTATATTTTTAGAAAAAATAATAATTTTTTTGGTAAAATAGAAATAATATAACTATTTTGATAGATGAAAAATAATAAATTGTTTAAATTGTAATATTTCATTGTTATGAATTTATAAAATAAATTTGAATACTATCAACCAGTTGGATTCTACAAATATATTGATACCCATTTGTCAAACACTGATATACAGTCATTGATTTAAGCCGTATATAATTAAATTACTAGAGGTAATATTAATAATATTGATAAAATAATATTTAAAATTTAGATATCATTAGTTACTAGTAAAAGTATATATCGTATAGTGAAACTAAAAAAATTCGCATATCAATTGAATTAATGATCAAACTTGTTCTCATATATATAAGGTGAATTGCAGCTATGATCCGTATTACTTACGTCCTGGATTTGTTAATTTAAATTATCGTACACTGTGCTGAATGAGTTTTACGCCTGATACAAGATAAATAAACTCTACTTTCAATTAACTCCTATTCTAAATCAATGTCTAAACTATCCCAAATTTAGTGTAGTGAAAAACGAGGATAAATATCCGTATATATTTTACTACCATAAATATTTAAAATATAACCACAGCACATCAAAAATGACAATTATTTAAAATATAAAACTAAAGAAATATAAATATAATAAAAACAAATGTTAAGGCAAAAATGATAAAGCGATTATATTATAGATGAATCGAAGAAAAGAATCATTTAGTTGGGCAGAAGGAAATGAATAGAATGTTTGAATAATTGTTGATTTTTAATATAAGGTAATAAGATATTTAAGTAAATTTAAGTTGAGAACTTGAGAAAGTTATAGATTAAAATTGAAAATGAATGAGAAAATAAGGTAATTCTGTATTTTGTAATAGTTATGGTAGTACAGTGGGATATTTTATAAGAATGTGTTATGTTAGATATTGAATTTGTATTGATTGAGACTGTTGAGGATGTTGAGTTTTTTTTTTTGTGGCATTGCTATAGCGATTATGATTTTGATGGCATTGCTAATTTTTTTTCGCTTATGAGGCATTGAATTGTTACATATATGAGGCATTCCGGAAGAGTTAAGGTTGTTGAGATATTGCTAAGGTGCTATGGTTGTTGAGGTATAGTTGCAGAGGTAACGAAATTGTTGTTAGTTTGAAAAGGTTTATTTTTTGATGTTTCATATTTTCTCTTGAAATTTCAATAGTTTTTTGTTAGTGCATTCGTCATTTTACATTTTCCTTTTGATTGATTATATTTATATATTTAAAATCATTTATATTAACTTATGGATAGTTCATATCACTAAGTTTTTTCTCAGATTTTAATAGTCTCACATAAATCATTTGAGTTGAATGATTTTATTCTATCTAGTTAATAATAAGATCAAGATCGTTAGTTATATTCATTTATCAGATTTAGCCGTTATTTTTGCTTTCGATTGAGTAATTAATCGTTGATTATTAGTTGTAAGTATTTCGGGCTAATGCGGTAGTAAAAATAATCAATTAATTTATGGTAGATAAAATTAGTTGTTGGCGTAAAGATTATATTGATTTTAATATCAGTATATTGATTAATTTATACTTCTTATTAATGTAGTTAGCTTAACATTTGGAACCGGTTATTAATCGAGGTATCTCAAGCTATTCAAAGTTGATCGTGCAAAAATTTTTAATATTACTTTTTTTATAACCTTTGGGTTTGGATGATATTTCATGGTGTAGTTGACGGTATTTATAATTAAAATTATAGATATTATAGTATTTTTTTTTAAAAATTATTTCATTTTATCAATAATAGTTAGTTTCAAATTGATAAATTTATTATTATTGGAATTCATTTGTATAAAAATAGGTATTCTTAAAATTATATCAAAGTTTCAAATCTATGTTATGTTTAAAGTTATTTTAACTTATTAATTAGGATAATAATAATATATTCGATTTATGCAACGTTATTTTTATTAATGCTTTTATAAATTTTATATATTGTAGATTTTTAAATTTCATGAATCGCATATACATTTCGAGTTTTTTGAAATCAGCATTTTATTTTGAATTCGATATAATGGCAGTTTAATTAAATCGTTACTATTTTCATTCAGAATCTAAAATGTCTTTTTGTATCTAGTATCGTATTCAAACAAATGTTTGTGTTTTTATACATTACCTAGTTTTGATGAATACAATCTAATTATATCTACCATATTTATTTGCAGAAAAGAAAATTAAAATAAAAAATTTGAATATCTTAGCTTATAACGCTAAAGTATATGATCATCTAGCTTAAATAAACACTAAGCTTTTTAATTTTATATAAGTATCTAATAATATATTACTTACACTAAAATTATTCAATAAGAGATATCAACTTAAAAGAAATAACTTTACTTACTTTCTAACAGTTTGAAAAAATTTTAACCTTTTCAGGGGCGGTTTACTTTTTTTGAACTTTCTAAACTATCCAGTCAAACGATATTATAAATTAATAAATGATAATCATAAATTATTGTCTTAAAAGTTATAACTATCCAAAAGCAAATAAATATAATATGGCTTATCCATTTATGGTTTTTAAATATTTTTAAGAGTATTGGCTCCCGAAAGAGTTAAGATATTTGTATTTGATGAACATCTTTATTTGGTTATAATTCGCGTATGATGTATAACTTTGGTAAATAGAAATTTTATTTATTATAAAAAAATTCCGCATTTATTGGCTGTTGAATTATTACAACTAAATTAGCTTTCCAATCTAATATTGATTTAGTTATTTGAAATGCGCTTACAAATTTTATATTATTTGATACAAAAGTTATACAATAGTAAAACAATAATAAAATATTAGCTAATTTTTACAAATTTTAATTAGTGAAAGTCATAATAATGGATAATTGATTTTATTATTAATAAGGTCATTGTATATTGTTTCGATGTTGATCAAATTAGATCTAAATCTTTTTTGTAATAAGATTAAACTTGTTACAATTTTATTTGAAGTGTCTAAAACAATTGGTTGTATTTTGTCACATTAATTTTTATACCGAGTAAACGTTAAAATAAATATTATAGAATATGTGGCCGCATTTAAATTATTACTACATAATTTTTTTGAAGTTATAACTTTAAACGCTTGTATATGCTATCGTATACAATATGTTTGTTTTGGAAATATAAATAATATCAACTAGATATATATATGTTGCATATTAATATTAAATCTTAAATATTCATAGGTACACAGTATAAATACTTTTATTACTTTAAGGGAAAATTAACATGATGTAATTGTATATAATTTATTAACATAAGCATTCATGATTGATTATGTAATTTTTATTCTTAATAAATAATTGACTTAATAAATCTTTATTGAAAATAATTATCTATAATTTCAATTACCCTTAAAAAAAACAAGTGAACTCATAAATATCATATTAATTAACATACAGCATATAAATATAATTCTGAATAAGTAATAAAAATATAATTTATCAACTGTATATAATAAATAAACTAAATTTTAATTTTATTTTCAAGGTTAAACAACTATATGAACTTAAAATTTAGATGTTACAGTTTTTAAATAAGTTATATTTTTATTATTCTTTCATTAAATTAAACTTTTGTGTTTCAGATGATTTTTATCATTGAAACTAATAATTAAAATAGACAGATTGATTGAAATTAGTCAAGATAGGTTTAATTATAGACTAAAAAATATATATTTATACAAAAGAAATAAACAGAGTATCACAACTAAGGTACTAAAAATAGATAATGTTGTTGAGTAATACTATCTTATATACGAAAGATTACCCATTAATTAATTAAATAAAATTAAGATGTGAAAGTCAGATGAAGGAAGTTTTATACGAGTCAATGAGATTTATTTTGTAGATGATCTACAGTTGATACTTATATTTACGCCCATTGAACCATTATATATTGGATGGTGAAACTATTTCATACTAAAATTTTCTGTGAATTTACATCTGGTTATTGCGGTTTAGGCATGCATAGGAGTCAAAATTGAAATTTTTTTTTATCAGATACGCAAATCCCGCCCTATATATAATACTATCGCCACATCAGGTGGGCATCACCAACGTTGGGCGCAACTGATTTAATATTGAGGCGAATTCTAGCAAAATGAATCGACTTGGTGGGTTTTGAGGTGTTGTGTGCTGCGTATTTCATTTTTATATTTTGATGGGCCAGGTTTCTTAGATTAATGATCTTTGAAACGTCTTGTAGCTTCTGGCTGAGTTGGTTGCTAACTGGTTTTCATGGTTGATTGTAGCGAGAGGTTATTTAATATTGTACAAGGTATAAAAGCTTAGCATTTCTATTTTGCAAGTCCAAGATCTGATTACTATGTATTCATGAACAAACGGTTCAAATTGTAGTGAGTACTGTTAATAGATCAGTTTAAGCCTTTTCAATTTTTTAACCAGGAAGGAGACGTGAAATAAAGGGTGGACCTTCTAAATAGCTTTAAGATATAATTTAAAGCAACATTGTAAAATTTTCGTTACTTTAAAAAAAACCATTTAATGGTTATTAATTTTTTTACTGTGGTGTATAATTTTGGTGTTTTTTGAGCTTATACAAACTATTACACATATTTCATTGCCATAATGCCAACTCTGATTATTTCAGTACATGTTTTTTGGCTCTTAAATGAGTTCTACAGGCTATTTGACATATTGAGCTGAATCTCCCGGAGTTACGGTAGCTTCGATTCGGTTTTAAGGTACTGACTTTCAGTAATTATAGATGTAGTGATCCGTGTACTGTTGTCCAATAGTGAAAATAAGTGAGTGGATTAGGTATAGGAGTGATTGATCTTGTTATAAATTTTTCTAGCTTTTTTTATCGTACTATTATGATTTATAGTAGATAACGAAACATCTAAGGTAATTATATTCGACCTGGTTGATATTTTCTGTATGAAGGTAGGATACTATTAGAAGCTATGGGATAATTTAAATAGATCTTACAATAATTAATATTCATTTTTAGATCTTTCAGTTTAACTGAGTAAACCATTTGCGCATATTATCTATTTGAATCCATATTATGTGAATAATTTCCTTATAATCAGGACTACTATTTACTCAGATTGAAAATTAATTCTGAGACATGCACTTGGTCACCTTATTAAAGCGATAAAACATAACTATTATCATTGTGTAATCTAAAGATTTCTGTAGTTAAATTACATTTACCATGCTTATAGAATCAAAAAGCAGTACTGAAATATAAGTGGTTGAAGCATACTATGTGGTTTGAGATTCATTGAATTATGTATGCAACACAATCTAAATGAATTAATTAGGTTTTCGATTACCTTTTTATTTTTAGGAAACCAATATTTACTATAATATGGTCTATTGACCTTTCTAGACCCGGATGTCTAACATATTTAGAATCCTGGCAAGATATGATAATTTATTTTTTCAGATTTTTATGGATATTCAACTTTGACGTGAACTATACGTAATTCCTATACCATATTTTCTGAGTTATTGATACTAGATCCTTAAATAATTTACCTTTATTTGTAGCCATCAAATTTTTGATATAGTAAACATTAAGAAATATTAGAAGCTCCAATAGTTGAGAAGAAGTGACAAGGCCTAAGAATAGCATTTTGTTCAGGTTTTTTTTCACTAGATTCAGATAAACGAGTTTTTCTTCACGTTAAAATTCTATAACCCCTCGCCTATACACAATATTGAAGCAAATCGTGAGGATTCTCGCAACAATCTGGCTTGTCTTGTGTACAGAGTTTTTGTGCATTAGTAATAATTCAAAATCATATGATATCGAGCTCATTGAATATAAGTATATTGCCTTCCAAGTAGTATCTTTATTCCCTAACTTGCATACTATATTGAAAATTAATTTTCGTGTACATCACTCCTAATTTCTGCTGAAAAAAATTTTTGAGTCAGGTATGCGATTTTCTAAAGTTGGCCATCACTGTCACATTGGGACTGAACGGATTCAACTGCAAATCAGATTCGTAAATTTCCACAATGTACTTCTGGCGTATGTCATCGTATCTTAATATAGTGTATTACACTAATGCATGTACAAATTTTCTAAAAGATTTTTGGAAGACATGTTTTCAATTAAATTAAATAATATATTTTGCGAGCTATAATAGAGACAGTGTATTTTTTTCCAAATTCGTTATGATCTCCTGCAGTAATTTAAAATCTTGAGAAATACTTTTTCTATTAACAATGTTTGTGTCTTCAATTCCGATAGTGTTATGGCATTTTTAGGGTAAGTTTTTACACCCAAGCATTTTACCACGAGTCCCTAGAATTCTACTTCTATGATAAATTGACACTATTTTAGCTTGCATAAAAGTAGTTATTTTTGAAGCATATTGATTTTAGATTTGACATGTTGTGCGTATACATATTGTAAGTTAGACTATTGTAGAACTTCTTCAACATACACTATCAAATAGTCGTCCAATAAATACATAGGTCTTTGATTATAAAATGCATGGATATCGTTGGAGTAATGGTGAAATCAAATGTCATAACTTGATATTCAAAATTTTTATAGCGACGCTTAAATTCTGTCTTCCACTGGTCTCACTCGCGGAAGCGGATCATATTTTAAGCGCCACGTAGCACCTATTTGGTGATTACTTTGGCTTATAATATTCAGTCGAATTAGTTGAGATTATATGATGTGGGTGCCTATTCTTGATAATATTATCCTAGAGTTTTCACTAATCAATGAGTTGCCTTAAGACAATATCCTTCTTTTATTAATCACAATCAACGATTTAGGTGAAAATTTGGAAGGCCTGATAAATCTTTCTTAAGGCCTTTTTCAAAATATTTCTTGAATGACTACAATTAAAACTGAGTCAGCGAATATATATAGAAGTTTAGCTACTGCCGCAAAATCCTTTGGTTCTTTTGAGCGTGTGGTCATAGAGCTCATGTTGATGATGGATGTGTTTTTCTTTAGAATTTAATTAATATTTAATATAGAAATAATTAGTTTAAAATTCCTCATCAAATAAGGTAAAAATTTTAAATGAAATAATAAATTCTTCGGAATAGCCTTTTTTCCATTTTCCCGTTAACTTTCCTATTTTTCGATGATTTTTCTTGGTCGTTTTGTTGCGGTTTTTATACCTTTTTGGTTTCATGTCAAATTTTATGATATGGATTTTTTATACTTATTATAAATTTAATTCATTAAAGCAGTTATTCGTGGTTTATTAAACTGCCATACTTAGCTTGGCATCATTAACATATTCAATAAGGTTAAATTTTAAAAGATGATTTTCAGAAAATACAAGAAAAATCTATAGTATGAAATCAGACTCCCAAATGAATTCATTTGGTGGATCTACAATTCCACATATATGTTAATAAAGAAGTGATTACTAATTTTTAATTAGATATAATAATGTCAAATTGTTTACAATATATTTATTTAGTTTTAAATTCAAAAAACTGATTTTTTTATTTTTAAATATGATTTTTATCTTATATTTTTTGATTTAAAAATAGCAATTAGTATCTGATTTTTAGTTTAATATATTTTTTTTAGATCAAGGGATGGGTATAATCATTTTCTTCTTTGATTAGTCTAATTATCTACTTCAGTATAAAATGATCACTATCTATTCTTTCATTTACTTTGAAATTTATCTGTACTTTATTATTCGAAATTATATTATAGTCAAAATTTAATTTCGCAATATATTTCCAATTGATTTGTATTAGCTATTTAATTTTATTGAATTACTTGTAATAAATATTTATTATTTATTACAGGTTAAATTTTTGAGTCATATTCAGAAAATTAAGTATAATAGCTAGTGCTTTATCACTTTTTAATAAATTATGATGAAAGATTAAATTATACCTAGGCTATCAATATACGTATAATATATAATTAACATAATCTTTATTAAATCTATTTCTGCTACAGAAACGCTGGTACATTAATTATCAAGTATATTGAATTAGATATTTTTTTAGAATATAATTTTTATATTGATGTGTATTAAAAAATGTAATCAAAATGCCTAATATTAATAGATATTTAAATCAATTTATAAATATAGTTCATTACTTTAAACAAAGTACATTCTATTCAAAGTATATATTATGAGAAAAAATTATATAATTATCTATAGTTTTAAGTATCAAAATAAAAATGAGATGTTAATTTTATATATTATTTAGTATTATAGGAATATTATCAGTATATTCTTAACTTTTTTTATAAAAGAAAATAAAATTAGCTGGATAAAACTACTTAGATTTTTTAATATGACCAATTCTTGCTTATTTAAAGGTTATGTTCAATTATAGCATTAATCTGAACATTGATTTTATCAAATTTAATTTATAAAATACCGATTGATTAATATTATATCTTTTTATAATCACGTATTAAGTATATTTAAAAATTTTTTATTTGTTATCTGCTCATATAAATTTCAATTGAAAAAAAATCCCATATATAATGTTTTTTTATAAAATATAAATAAATTTTATATAAAGTAAAGCCAAAAAAATTATATTGCTAGCGATTGATCCAATTTATTTCACTAATACTATTACTATATCTGATTAATGGAATATATTTGATGATATTTTACTATGATTATGCTAATGGTAGTATAGACTATAAATTATACATATTTTATGATCTTTTAAAAATGATTTTTTATTAATGTTTGTCTTTAATAAAGCATATATTTTGACAAAAAACTTGAATAATTGATTATATACTTATTTATAGCTACATTAAAACGAAATATAAAAGTAATAAATCTCAACTAGTTGCTTATACTAAAAATGTGCTCATTAAATAATATGAGGCGAGTTAATAATTTCAAGTTATATATATGTTTTGATATTAACTGAACATATAATCATTAGCACACATATAAAATTATAATATTAAAACAGAGATATTATTTGTTTTCTAATAATATTTACACAAAAATAACTAACATTAATTAAAGAAAATACATTTTATAGATGCTATACTATACAAAACTCGATATTTACAAATGGAAAATTTCTATAAATGATTTTTTTACGCGTAATCTTGTTTTTTTTTTTTGAATATTTTATGATTAATATAATTAATTATATCATTTAAAACACATCAAAAATTTACTATCAAATGATAAGCGTCAATAGTTGCATGGTAATATTTTTCATTTTAGAAATAATATAGAATTTATTTGAAAAGAGTAACTATGTTGCATGATTATTCTCAGATCTAATTATTCACATAATTTTTGGATGAATTAAAATAAGAGATTGATGCGTTGGCACATTTAATCAAATAATAAGACAAGAATAAGCGAGGCTGCTATTCAATAAATTATATTCTTGATCGAAAATCTAGCAGTACTAAAAATAAATTATATATTGTCTATTATATATGGTATATGAAAAATTTTAACTCGATCAATGATTTTTCAATAATTTGACGAATAATTGGTGATCAAGAGTGTACATAATAGTCTTGGTTTAGTGCAGCTGTAATGGAATTCTTGGTAACTTTTATCAGATGACTTATCCTGCTAGTTTTGAATTCGTGAGAAATGAAATTTATAATTGATGATCTTTATCTCAGTAGAAAAGCCATTAGAGAAATAATTTGATGTGTATTATATCAAATGTTCCAATATACAATATTTTTAAATAGTTTGAATTGTATTTGTAGTAATTAATGCTATTCAATAGTAATTTAATTTTATATATAATATAATAAAAGTTATAAATTTTAAATTATAGTAGTTTTGAAGAATTCAAAACAAAATAAAAATGTGATCTATTTATGAAAAAAGCATTTATTAATATTACATTTACCTTTAACATAATTTGAAATTTAGTTTTTATCGATATATATCTATGATTTTTATAAAAAAATGATTAAGCTATATCAATATTTTTAGATCGAATTTATTTTTGCTAATGAATAACATCAATATCTGTATAATCTAAATAAATTATGAGGATAGAAAATTGTTAATCTTGTTAAAAGTGATAATTTTTATAAAAATTTTAAAATTATAACTTTCCCATTCAAAATATAATTGGGTCTTTGCACAATCTGGCTGAACTTTCTCTAAATTTAGCATTCGGATAAGTATCGATTATGTTGTATCTGTATATATAAAAAATTGAGTATATTCTTTTTAATAATATAATAATATATTTAAATTATATAACTAATTTAAAAATTATCAGATTATTTTATGAATCAGAAATACTTCTTCAAATGGATTTTTTATTATGTTCATTTTATTATTTTAAACAAAAATTTAATATATCTTGGTTTTTTAAAATAAAGAGGCTATTTCAGTTCTTTTAGGACTATTAATTTTGTTCTCATATTTTTTTAGATTAAATTTAATTAGATATTGGATAAATATCAATAATTTCAATATAATATCTTCAATAATTTAATTATTCACATTGAAATTTATTAATTCGGGCGAACAACATATACTATGCCCAATGTTTTATTGAATTTTACTTTTTTTGTTACAATATAAATTAATAAGTATTCAATCAAATTTAAAGCAATGATGTCATCATAGATTTTTATACTATAAATGTAAATAAAATATTACTTGAATGGTTGAATGAAACAAATAAAAATTCGATGATTTTGTATAACTAGAAATTATATTTATATAATAAATATTTACACTAGAAATAAATCTAAAAGATAAAATGGTTGGCTAAAGTCATACTATATCAAATGTATAAATTCATACAAGTTCATCTGATAAATTAACAGCTGACAAACTACAGGCAATAATTATCAGCCTACTTTAAAATATATTAAACTCAGTCAAATATCCAATTTAGAAGTATTACTTTAGATAATAAAAATTATTATAATATGAAAACTCCTACAAAATTTATTTTATTCAATTATTATACGCTTATCAGAATCATAATATAAATTTTTGAAACATTTATACCATTACCTCAAATTTAGTAATTACATACTTTTCCTTAATCAAAAATATCATACAATTTATAATATTCTTTGATTGAATGCTAAGCTTTTATAGATTTTATGAAAATCCGTGATAAAAAAATCTGTATTTACGAAATAAAGTTTAGCCTCATAATAAAATTCAGTGTTAATAATAGTATTTCGTTGCGATTATTAAACTCAATTGTTTATTGCTATGGTGTGTAAAATTTTAGTACAGTGAAATTTTACTAGTGTACTTTTTATGTCGATAAACTACTGAATGGTTTATCACTCTTTTGACAAATGTTTATATGTATGGTTTGATGATTCTATTCAAGGTATCTGACATAAATAAGATATATAATAGATATTTAAAGGGAGAATATAAGATATAAGTAAAATATATTCATCTAGAATAGCTGTTTGAGGATGTGAATAAAATTTTGAAGAAAAATAAATTGGTAAAAATGACTAAGGTATTTCTTATTAATGGTAAAATATATTGAAACAGTAAATTCGGTTGATGCGGGTTAATTATTACGAATAATTGAGGAGAGCAAGATGTTTTGGTAGTAATTAAGTAGGAGCAGTAAATTTTTGGTATTTTGAAATGAATTATTTGGTTTGGGTTAGTGAGTATGCGGAAATTTTGATTATTTAGTTGAGGTGATGAAGTTTTTTTTTGTAAATTAACGTCTCTGAGCTTAAGTAATTGAATAAGTTGTGTCAATGCCGTTCGGATTTTTTTGATTAATAAATTCTGTTGAATTGATCGAAAAAAAGTAGATAAATCTGTTGGGTTAGTTGGAGATAATAATTGTGGTAATTTATTAATGATATTTAATTTAATTATATAAAATGAAGATATAATATTATTTTAATCGGAGTTTTCAGTATTTATTTATGGAGATATTATAATTTAAATTTCTAAGTTTAAGATGTTGAATTAACTTGAATATAATCATTTGATTTGCGTTTGTTGAAGCTTATGTTTCAGGTGGTTTGATTATAATCGTTGATATTAAAGAAATTTAATCTATTAGTTGATGTCATTTAATAGTTTACACGATCTAATTTTGGAAGCTGAGGTAGCTGAATAGAAGTCTTTGAGTTGATTTAGTTGAGTTAATTTCGTTTAATTGAAGCATTTGAATTCAAGATATGTATTTATGCAGTTTTTTTATTTAATTATAATATATGAGATAGATGAATTGATGTCATTAAAATAGTTGATTTTAAGTCATAGTTCAGTTATATTTGAGATTGATATACTTCTTAGTTTAAAATAGAAAATTACTGAGATTGTTAAATTGAAATTTTCTTGATAAATAACTTAGACATTAATTTGTATGTTTGAATAAAGGTGTATAAATATTAGCTGAATTTATGTAGTTGAATCGAGTTTGTAAAATTTTATATTTAAGATTGTGGCAGTTCAATTAAAGCCAATAAATTGAATCAATTAAATTGAGTAATTTGTGCTGTGTAAGTACAATTGCAGTTAGTTCGATAAAATCTTTGTTATCGATGAGTAGTAATAAATGATTTAAAATGATTGAATTGATGTAATTGAGGTAGATGAGATTAAGATATTTAAATAATTTAATAAGAGTAGACAATAAATTTGAATTATCATAATAGATGTACTTAAATTGAGGTAGTTATTGATGTCGAATTTCGATAGTTTAGGTGGTTGATTTGATGTATCTAAGGAATTTTAATTAGAGTATTAAGGAATACGCTGTTTTTTAGAATTATTTGAGTTTGAAAATTTTATTTGAAGATGAATCGATTGAATTGAACATTTGAATTTAAATCGTATATTTTATGATTTTGGAAATATGAATAGAGTAGATTGAATTACAGTAATTGAATTATATAAGCTGAGGTCTATGAATTGAAGAAATACGGGTAGATTAATTGATAAAATTGCTTTAAGGTTTTTTTATTTGAGTTAATAAATTGAGGTAGTTGGATTAAGAAATATTAATTCAGGTAGTTGTGTTGGATTTATATTATATATAATTAAATCAGTTGAACTCAAAAATTGTTTAATTTAAATTGTTACTCTGGTTTAATTAAGTAAGTCTAAAGATTTTTTTTTTTGATTTTGTTAGATTGGATGCAGCAGTTAATTTTTTCAAAAATCTTATTTATTTCATCTGATTGAGTTAGATTTTATGGCTGAAATTAGTTGAATTCATTTATACTCGGTTGTGGAGTAAAGTAAATCGTAGAATTCTAGTGATGTAGAAGTTAGAGTTGAGATATAGACATAATTAATGATTATTTCTATAGCTGAATCATAATTATATTGGGTTTTAAAAATTTTATTATAATATATTAATTTAACCTATAAGAATTTATCAACTAGAAATATGTAACATAAGATATCAGATCTAGTCAGATTGATTGTAAATCCATTATTAAAATTTTAATGTGAATTGATTAAATTATGATACAATTTATTAGTATGGGTATGAATGTAAAATTGTCTTTTTGATACAGTAGGATTTTAGTTTATCGAAATTTGACTATATATATCCTTATTGCCATATTTCAGGAAACCTGACTTAGATATATGTTTTTAAGTTAGATTTGAGTCTGAATTAGTATTTTTATTGCATAATATGTATATTATTATTAACTGCTTTCTGAATCGATGAGTTCAGCTTAAAATCGATATTCGTATTCATGCTATTGTAATAGATTCTTTATAGAGCCGATTTTTCATACATAAAAACTAATATTGACTCGATCCTAACTAAAGATTGAATAGTAAAATAAAATTTAAAATTTCATAAGATTATCTTTTCCAAATTTAGTTACCCATCTATCAGCATAGAAAAATGATATATTTTGGTGAAATATTTCTGATTTTATTTCAATAACATAATTTCAGAATCATATACAACCAATTGTGTAGCATAAAAAAAGAATTTGTATTTATTTAGATGTAGATTGGAATAGTATTAATTGCTCCAAAATTATTTGAATTTATTTAATTTGCCAAATTTTTTTAGTTATTTATTAATTGTCACTAATTAGTTATTAGAATTAATTTCCACTTTATGTGGTAGTTATTTATTTGATTACAGATTTATCTATTAAACCAATTATATTTATTATATTAAATTAAAATAACATCGGGTAATCTGCTGAGCAACAATTAAAAACCAATAAATGATCAATGTTAAAATATTTAGCCAATTCTAGTTTAAAATAAATATATATTTGTTAACCAGATATTGCATAAATTATTTGATTATTGTAAAGTTATTATTATTTTTAAAAAGCGTACAAATAATAAAAAAGTATTTTATCAAAATAATCATAATATAATAATATCTTGAAAAAAGTATATCGTATATATTGTTTTTATAAAAGCTTAATAAATAACAACTGTATTATTTTATAACTAAATCATAACAATTATTGAATTTACATTTGTTTTATAATAATTAAAGCGTAAGTTTATATTTTGAGAGATTTTTTAGCATTGAAATTTAATTATTATTTCGATGAAAGTGTTAATTTAATTGATTCATCGACCACTCTGATTAGTTTATTTATTCAATAGAAATATAATTGATATATATCAATTAAACTTGAAATGATTTTTAAACCAAATAAAGTGAATTTGTTGTTTTATCAGATTGTTTTTTTCTATTTTATCAGTATAAAAAGTAAAAAATATATAAGTACACTAAATAAAATTCATACTTAAAATAGCTAATCATTGTAATTCAAACATATTTATTGAATACATTGATTTCTAAATTTTATAATAATATTTATTTTTTTACAGTTAATTTTATTAAATGCTAAACACAAATTAATAAAATTTTTATACATTAAACCTGGTAAGCTATTGAATAATTTTATACTACGGCTAAGCGCATATTTTAATATTAATTAATATTAATTTTCGAGTGTATTTACACATAACCTGTAATTCTACATAATACACATCATCTTATGGTAAAAATTATAATCAAATGAAGGATTAATGTTATATTGAACTTTAAAATTAAGCGCTATAAATTCAATGAGATTTTTAAATTAGCAATTATGACAATAATAGTAATAAAAGTTTTAACTTGTAACTCTATTATTTTCAAATAGTTTTAAAATTCTATTTATTTACTTGTAACTTTTTTTTATTAAATGAAGAATTTACTTGGATTGATTTCTAGATTAATAATTATGCGGTAAAGAAAATAAAAAATTGTTTTTTGGAGAAACTAATCTTGTATTAATTATCGCAATATTTATGCATGTGTTTTAAATAATAGAGTAAGACATAAAATTGCATTACCCATAAAACAGTACGCATTAAATTAGTATATTTTTTGGAGTTATTAAAATTAATTATTGTTTTATTAAATTATCTATATAATATTTTTGTATATTTTTTCTTGTAAATAAAATTTTATTTGGATAATAATAACACAATTAACTATTCTATGATGTTATAAAATACTAGAATAAATTCATGTATATAAAATGTAATGTACTAATATAAAATAAACCACTAAAACATGCCTAGCGACATCGTACGTAAAGATATTGATATCTGTCTACATATAGAAAGATCCACATTTACATCGCATCAAGAAATCAGTTTGGGTTAAGGTACTAGCAGTCATTTTATTAAGCGAGCTACAATAAAATAGAATTATTCGAAATCAATGAGTAGCTAATAAGATAATAGATCTAATATGAAAATTAATAATTTTTATCCTAATAATATAGTTGGAATGATCTATCTGGATCTCATATAATATGTTTAAGAATATATGCGATTTGTATTTTTATTTAATTTTGATTTAATACTAATTATTTTCCCCAGATTGTACTGTTTAAACCAATTTCTCATGTTAATATATAGTACCTCCTCTGAAATCGCTGTTTTTTTAATCTTTAGTTTTAGCGAATAACTTCTGATCAAAGATGGAATTTGGCAGTACGATATGCTAGTATAATGTACTTTTAATATAAATGAAAATTATTTTAAACATATAAAGTAATATATCTTGTATGGAAATAAATATTGATAATATTGATAATATCTTATATATTTTATGATGATTAAAAATATTTTATTTAGAAATTCACAAAATAATGTTCAATACATCGAGTGCTCAAACATCAATGTAACAATTTGTCGAATTGACGTGGTTTAGAAAAGGTGTGGGAAAAAAACTTGAAGCATCGATGTGTAGATATACTGAGTCTAGAGATATATCGGTATTGAGTTCTTAAAAAAATAAGGATTAGATGTGAACTGATTTTTGAGGTTGGTGAAGTAGTAGAAGATTTTGTTGTAAATTATGAGGTGATGTAGTTGATGTTTTTAAAAATGCTGAATAGATTTAGTGTGTGTTAAAAAATAGATATTAAGAGGTCATTTTATTGTAGATTTCGATGTTAATGTAGTGAAGCTAATTATAGTGGTAGTAGTAAAATTCGTTTAATTTGTAGTTGTTATTGTTGAATTTGTTGTTTTTGTTGAAGTAGTTGAGATTGAAGTAGTTGTAGTTTTTGTTGTTGTTATTGTTGTTGTTGTGATCGTAGTTATTGCGATAGTAGTAAAAGTCGATGATATTTATATGGTTGTGGTTGTGGTTGTGGTTGTGGTTGAGGTTGAAGTAGTTTTTTTTAGTTGGGATTGTTGTTGAGATGTTGAATTTGTAGTTGAGGTACAATTATTTGTTGTAGTTGAGGTTCTAGTTTTATTGATTGGGAACGTTGTTGTAGTTGAAGTTGGTCTATTTTGGATCATTGTAGTGGAGATTGTTTTTTGTTTTTGAGTTATTGAAGTAGTTCACACCATTTTTAAAGTTTATTTTGTTTTAATTGGGATTGTTGTTATAGTAGTGGAGTATGTGACTGTTCACATTTTTGTTATAATTGAGGATGTTGAGGTATTACACGTTACAGTTATTTTCATTTTCATTTTTTTGTTTTTTGTGGTCGTATCGTTTGTAGTGGTTGTTTAGATTGTTTTAGTTATTTTATTTGCGAGTTTTATTGATAATTTATAGCTATTCTTTACGATCATTTATTATGTTTTTATATTTGATTTATTTATAGTGATAAATTTACAAACATTCTAATGGACAAGTTAAAGTAAATGAAATATAAAAAATTGGCTTTAACTATTGATTATCTTTACTCTGCATGTGTATAATTTTGTATTATCGAAATTTTTTTTTTGTTGATTTAATAAATCCTATATTAAGCTACCTTGTCAATCTTTTTGATTAAAGTTAAGAATTATTTGTAGTAATCCTGTTATCTCAGCTTAAAATAAATGTTCATCATCTGCTATCTAAATAGGTATAGTTGTTTAAAAATCAATACACTAATAACATTAACTTGTATTAGAATTAACATTTATCTATCAATTGGTGCACTGGAATATGTTTCTAAAAGTTCCTAGTTTATATTTAAAAAGTGAAATTATATAAAAAAGCAAGATTTATTTTTATTTCATACTAATTAGATCATCGCATAGCTAGATAACAACATGCTTTAGTAAATAGATCTTTAACTGTATTAATTATTACTTACTTTTATTTTAATGACTGAGCGATAAAATGGCATAAAGCAAAATTAGCTCAGGCTTGGTTGGAATTTTATTTAAATACTTCGAATTTTTTTCCTTTTTATTTTCCTGCTATGATTGGCTTTTGCTGATTATATTTAGTAATTAGTAAGATATGTAAAAAAAATTTTTATTTGCATCTAGTGGATGATAAAGCTATTTAACTTACTTTAATAGCCAATCAAATTATAATTTAATTAGTTGATATACTGTTACTATTATTATTGGATGCGATAAATGGTTTATTCTATAATTATCAAAAAAAAATAATCTAGACAATATTAATA
>LSSN01001287.1:0-11048 GCA_001970855.1 Smittium culicis
GAATTTTGTTATACTTTTTATCAATTTAATTAATTAAAATAGTCATTAGTGTGTCATTAAACTGTCAAATTTTGGTTGACATCATTATTATATTCAATGAGGTTAAATTTTGCAAGATGATTTTCAGAAAATACAAGAAAAACCAGAAGCTTAGAATCAGATTCCAAAGAGAATTCTTTGGGCGATTCTACACTTCCACATATATATATAAACTGCATTGATTTTGTTTTGCTCATATTCTTTTTTTTTCTTCTTCAAAATACGTTTCTTTCTTGTAATTCTCTTAATGAAAATTGATGGAAATTTGCATAAGGTTTGATCGAAATCTTAATTTTTTTCTTACAATAAAAATTTAGTATATTTAACTTTGTGAATTAAATTAAATTGTTTGATGTGTAAAATTAGATTTTTTTTCTTTGTAAAAGTAAATTTTAATTGGATTTATTTGTCGCATTCTTCGTAATAGGAGAATTCACTATCAAAACTTTCATATGTGGGAGATTCTTAACAAAGAGCGTACTTTGTTGTTGCTAATAATTATTGTAGCGAACATTGATAATTTTAAACTATTACTAGCTGAACTTATAATGTATTTTGATTTTTTTATTAATTTATTTCATTTTAAGCGAATTATTTGCTGAAAAAATACTATACCGTTTTTAATGGATAATAATTAAGTATAAACTTTATTACATTGTAACTCTTTATACATAAAAGTGCTCTCTTCGTAAATAATCTTTCATATATATAAAGTCAGATAAATATTCCGAATTTATAAAAAAATCATTTTTATTGATTAGATATTGAGGAAACTACTAGATTAATGCTATTAAATATACATTTTTTATAAAATAACATACTAAATTAATGATCATAAAGCTTTAAAATTAAAGAGTATAATAATGAAATTTTATTAAGAATATAACAAATGATGTAAATTATTCTCATCATTTTTTTTTATCTATTCATCAACTCTTAAAGAAATAACAGAATACTACTACATATTTCTTATACAGGTTATCATCACTCATCTATTTTTTTTTTGAATAAAATACATCCCTTTGCTAAAGATTTATTTATCATAAGTCAATAATATCAAATAAGGTTCAGGTCCGAATAAAATGAATTCCATTCCACAAAATTCATAATATGAACCCTTAAAAAACATTTATTCTTTCGATGTATTTTTAGGGTCAGTATCATATTTTATATTAAAATATTATATATATCATTTATTTATGGAGCATAAAAATAATCTTTATTTTTACTACTGATATATCCTAAGGAATTAATTTGAAAATATATTATATTTAATTTCTTGACTTGTAAAAAAAACTTCACATGAATTATATTAAACTCTCGAAAATTCAAGTTAGGGGAATTGAGAATAAAATACACCAGTTTTTGAAACTCTCAAAAAAAAATATAACAGTCTCCTTCATGATTTGAAATTTACTTAAAACAGTAAAAAAGATATATATACACTTGGAATAATGTCTATTTATTGTGTATGTTAGGATAATAGATTCGAATATTTAAGCGTGGAGATATTCTATTAGGAATTTTTAAGGATTTAATATAATTTTTAATCAATTTCCAATAATAATTATCTTATCTTTTGACTTCAGGTACTTGTATTAAATTCTTATTTATAATTTCCATACATCATATGCTGATTTGGCATAGGTATAATTTCAGAATATTATATATATCTATAAAGAAATTCTTCTCATAGGTTTGGGTTTTCTAAAGTCACTACTAAAATATAATTAAATCAACGCTTCATATATTAATAAATTGCTTTTTTTTATTAAAATAGCATTTATCCTTTATAGATAACAATATAGTTACCTAATTCAAAAATACTTTCTATGTTATTAAATGACCCCCATTCAATATTTAAAAAAAAAATTTTTAGACAAGCTGTAAAAAAGTGATTGTAATATAATCCCAGGTTTTATATCAAAAAAATATATATATGAAAATTTTTAATTATTTTAATATTATAATACTAACACTTGAATTAATTATATCCCAAATAATGTTTAAGCTTTAAATTATTGAATATAATTTTTTTTGATGATCAGAATTAATTCAAATATATAACCAATAGAATTAATTTATAGAAAAAGCTAAAATAAATACAATAATTTATCGATTTAATATTAAAAAATTATAGTGAAAAAAAAATCAAATCTTTGACAGGTTTATTATCAAATTTTATATGAATTATTTGATAAACTTTCATCTTGATGAATTATGTTGATATTAGTTGGAATATAATTTTTTCTAGTTAAATTTATAGAAACTATATCTATGTGAACCTATTCGTTTTTATTTTTGTTTAGCGTTATGATTTTTTTTGAGAAATATAATTGCATGAATAAATTTTAATTTTTATTTAATCAGCTTTTTGAAATAAGTTCAGAAATTTTACATTATTTAATAATTAAGTTCAACGATTATTTTATCGGTAATGTTTATAAAAAACTATCTTGTTCTTATTGCACTTATCTTTGCTCAAAGTTTACAACGTAATTATCTTTTCAAGAAACGTTTAATATCACAATTTCTCTCAATATTTATGCATATATATGAAAGGTTATTTGGATGTTCGGAATTTTTTCTTGTTAAAATTTCCTAATAATGAGCTTTAATTTGATTTTTAAGTCACGTTATATAATGATGATAAATAAAATTACTGAATATGCCAATAACAAGATTTATTTCATATTTTAAAATAAATTCAAAGCAAAAAATTACACTTTTCCTGAAAGTCTTTGATACAAATTAAAATGGAATTTTATGAATTTATATATAAATTTATATGGAATTTACATTTATCTCAAAAATTGAGTAAATAAAAATGTAAAAATTTAATTTTTTTCTTGTTAGATTTATATTCAGCTGATTAATATCCACAGATCTTTCGGAATTATTAGATATTGTTTATTATTTCAATTGAAAATTCAATTATATCTACGTGGATTTTATATTAAATTAAAAAATTTCAAAATATTTTGGATAGCTTTTGAAACATTTTCTAATTAAATAGTGCATTTTTTATACCTATTCACTAAAAATAGTATTTAATTAGAAAATAAAAGGTTTTGTCTAAAAATAATGGATAATATTTAAATTATTATTCACTTCGTTATAATTTCGGTACTAGTAATAGTGAACTGATAAATAATGTTCAATAATAAGCTATTAATTTTAAAAAATCTTTATATAAAATCGAACATATAATAATATTTAAATATTTAGAATTATAATTAGTATTTTTAATTAAACCCCATATTTTCATAAACTCTATTTGGCAATGACTGATGAAATTATAATGAGTCAAGGTTTTATCTTATAAGTATCTAATAATTAGTGTAAATAAAATGGTTTAATCAAAATAAAATAGAAAAGTTACACAATTTATATAAAAATGCCAATTATTTCACTACTTATATCAACAAAATAGAAATAAAATTGTATTATTATAAGTATAAATATTTGCTATATATTTTTATTATTATCTATTCCAGCTATTTTAGTTAATTTTATACATAAATAAATATTAAAAATCTTGAATTAAGTCGTTCTAAAAAAAAAATCATTCGTTATCAAATAACAAAATGAAAAAAATTTCGAAAAAACTGTAATATATAAACTTTTTTGATGGATTTATTGATTGTATGTTTTTTTAAAAATGAGCAAGCGCAGTAATTTGTGTCGGGAAGGGGGGAGTAATTGATTTTGACCAGAAAAATAATTTTAATATAAGTTTTTAATTCAAAATTTGTAAAATTTATAGCAAATAGGATTTGAGATCAGATAATTATAAATAGTGAGTATAAGTGATTTATTGTTTAATTTATATGCAATTTAAAAATAATTTTTGGAATGGTTATCATTCTAGTTAAAATAATTTAATAATACTAATTTTATTATGTGTATAATGTCAAGTAAAGTTTTAGAATGGTTTTATTTGAGTATTATAAAATTATGATTCATTTCAAATATACTATTAACAGTCGTCGTTCTTTAAAAGATATTATAAACAATTTTTTTGGTTGAAAATCAAATTTAGTATAATATTTATACAACACTTAAACCATTAAACTATTAATTTTTTACAAAATTTACTAAATTAAATATTAAAATTATTTTCTCTTTTATAATTAATACTATAAATGCGGCTATTTATATTAAATACCTTTAAAATATATTTATAATCTAATATATATATATATAAATATAATAAATTAGCCATTAAAAGTAGAATTATAACTTTAGAATACCAAAGATGAATAATATTGAAATATAAATTATTTCGAAAAACAATCATTATCGAATATTTATTTACTATCAAGAAATCGAGAAAAAAATTATAAATATTAAGCATGTTTCTGAAATTATTAATGCTTTTATATCAGAATCACGATAAATAGATAAAAAACAAATATATAAAAGTGATTATTATACTAGCACAAATAGTTAGTTTTTAAAAAAAAAATATGAAAGAAAAATAAGAAAATTTTTTAGTTATAGAATATTAATTTTAGTATAATACTATAATATTAAGTTATAAAATATAAATTATATATAAACAATCCTAATCAATATAAAACTAATATAAAACTACTTAAAAAATATTATGTAAAAAATTCGCTCAGCCAACTCCCCTCCAGCCCTGTAGGGCCTCCGTACCTGTTAGGCGTCGAGTCAAGGGGATTGGTGAACATTTAATTCTCTCAAGAATCAATGTTCGGTGCAAAGAGATGGCCTCAAGAAATTTTGCTGTTGCCAACACAATTTTGGTGGCCGGAGTGTCGGGACCTTTATAGATCGCCGACGAGCTAAGTTTTAACTCCTCCCCTAGGAGCTTCCAAACTAACCTCTCCGAGATTGAAGAAGGCGGAAGATTTCTGAACTGCATGTTCAGCATGGACGTTTTTTCGTTTATGTATTTCCCGATCGTGTTCCATCTAACTGCTGACCATCGTCCACATTCTAGCAGTATATGTTCTACCGTTTCCGGAGTATTCATTTTACAGAATGGACACTCGATTTTATATTTTATGTCAATTATTGTTGCATCAGCTAGCCTCTGTGCTGTCCAGTAGGCTCCTATTCTTATTTTCACCACTCTCATTATTATATTTTTTTTATCTGGATATTTAAGTTCAAGCCCTACCCAGTTTATTTGCATCCCACTATTTGTTTTTCTCACCCATTGTGTTATTATTGATTTATCGTTTTTTTGCGATCTCAATGAAAGTGTCTTTCTGGTTTGACCAAGATTCAAATTTTTATTAAAGCATTTTGCCCATATTTTGTGCCCTGACACCCAGGTGTCATTTCTATTTGCCATCGGGTTTTTTATTAAATCAGCAATCCATGTTTTGGATTCTGTCCATTTATGGTATGCGCGTTCTCTTGCTATCGATGCTTTGGTGTTTATTTCTCTTATCCCCAGTTCGTTGCGTAGTCTAGCCATTGATGTAGATTTTCCAACTCCCATTGCTATTCTTGTTGTGTCGTCTGAAATCTTTTTAGCGGCCTGCATCTAAAATTTGACATCCCAAACAGCTCGCATCCATAAGATGCTATTGGAATTATTATTCATTTTATTGCCATTATTTTGAATTTTGTTGGTATGTCCTGACGTTTGAAAAAGTAATAGCTCGAAAATATAGCTTTCTTAGTTTTCTCTGTGTTATTTCTTATCGTATCTATGTGACTACAGTATTTGTTGAATATTAATCCTAGATACGTGTATTTTTCTATGCTTTTAACTGGTTTGTTTTGTATTAGCAGTTGAGATTTAACTTCATTTCCTACCGCAATTACTCCACACTTTGTGTTATTTACTTTCATCTCCCATTTTGTTGCCCATTCACTTAGTATTTTAAAATTATTAATCAATTGGAGTTCCGATTCAGCAAGTATTACTGCATCATCTGCAAATAATAACCCTGGTATTTTTTTACTTAGGCCGTGTATTGTTACTCCTTTCATTCTTTTGAATATGTCATTTATGTATATGTCAAATAGTATTGGAGACATAGGGCACCCTTAGCGAACTCCGCACCCGTATTTAAAGCTTTTTGACGTCTCACTTCCGTACCGAACAGCCATGTATGGACTCATGTATAAGTTTTGGATAACTTTTAATAGTTTTCCTCCTATTTTATTTTGCTTTAGTTTTAGCACCAGTAAGTAGTGAGGGACTTTGTCATACGCCTTTTCAAAGTCAATAAATGCGACGAATGTTGATTTGCTTTCCAATTTTCTTCTCTTAACTATTTCGTATAAGCTTGTTGCTTGAGCAACACACTCCTCTCTATTTCTAAACCCTGCCTGCTCTTTAACTGGAATTCCGTGCTTAAAATCCATTTGGCTTAATTTGATTGCAATTATTTTAGATACCAGTTTTAAAAGTGTTGGGATTAAAGAGATTCCGCGATAGTTATTCGGGTTCGACAAGTCGCCTTTTTTGGGAATTGGGATAACTATGCTCGTGTTATTCGCCGCCGATATACTTTCGCCTTTCCATGCTTTTTGCACCATTTCATAAATCAATCTTGCTAATGGACTCTCAGGAGAATTTTCATTCTGTACTAATTTCCATACTTCACTTGGAATTTTATCTATCCCTGCAGATTTTCTTATTGATGTGTGCTTTAAAGCTGTAGTCAGTTCAGTCAATGTTGGTATCTTGTCGCATTCCGTGTAATAGTCTAAATTTACAATTTTTGACTCTAAATCCGCTATCTTAGTCGTATTTCTGGTTTTTATTGTTTTTGCAAGTGATTCAAAATGATCTGACCAGATTTCGATTTGATTTTTATTTCTTAGATTATTTTCTGTTATTTGTGATTTTATTGTATTTTTCTGGAAATTTCCTGAAAGCGATTTCATTTGACCTTTAAGATATTTCCATGTCGATCTTGAGTCGTTTAAAAATAGTTTTTCGATTGCTTTAATTTTTTTTTTCAAAAAAAATTTTTTTCTATCATCTTTAATCTGTCGCTTTGATATGTCAAAACTTATTCTGTATTCGCTTATAGTAACGCATTTATTTAGAAATCCTTTATATAAATTTCTTCTGTGATTTAAAAGTTTAATCGCTTTTTTTGACAGAATGTTTTTTTGGTTATTGATTGTTTCCGTATTAATGCATAATTCCTAAGCTATAACTAATGTTGCAGTTTGTAAATTATCTATACTATTATCCAAGTCATCCTCCAATCCGAGTAGAGTTGTATATCTGTTATTTTTGACAATTTCATTTTTCTTTCCGTCAATTTTGTTCAGATCGATTTTTGTATTCGTAATTTTTTCAGCTGTTATTGATGCCATTTTCCAGGATGCTGTTACTGGGAGATGATCAGACAGGTCTATATTCTTAACTATTTGAGAGATATATGGATTTGAATCCATGCCTCGATAATATATGTGATCTATCATTCTTCCTATGTTTCCTTTGTTAACTCGCGATCCTTTAGAATTATGTGTCGGTGCTCTTATCAATCCTATTCCTATTCTGTTAATAAAATTTATTGATTTTATTGTATCCATACTGAAGTCTCCAGTCAAAATAATTTTACTTTCGCTGTTTTTTATTACTTCTTTTTGTAGAAATTTCGTAACCTCAGGTATCATTGACTTTTTTTTCACAGTATTGTGTGGTGTGTGTAAATTTACAACTATGAAATAAAATTTATTTTTGTTCAAATTTCCTTCAATTTTTGCTGCCATCCAACTTTGACTGCTTGCATATTCAAAAATTTTCAAACCTGATTTAATTCTCACTCCTACGAGAAGCCCAGATCCGTTTGAGGTCAATTTCTTCTTAGATTCTACCGTTGTATATTCCTGTAAATAGCATCTATGAGACTTTTCAGTAAGATGGGTTTCCTGTATTGCTATTATCGTAGGTTTGGACATCGATAGAAAGTAATTTAGCTCGTCTATTTTATTTTTAATTGATTGAATGTTATATGACATTATTTTGAATATCGTATTGTTTGATTGTTTATCGGATGGTTTTTCGTATATGCTGCTGTTTTTTGTATTAATTCTCTCTGATTTAGGCTTGTCTTTTCTGATTTTTATTCTCAGAGCTTTTTCTAGTTTTGTCCTTTCAGCGATTGATAGATATATTTTGTAATTGTTCATTGAGATTATCTCATATCTCCACGCAAAATTTCTTTGTTTGATCTTCTTCACCTTGAATTGCATAGATTTTAGGCTCGTATAGTATGTAATATACTTTTTCATAGATTCAGATTTCAATTCAGGTGCGTTTAGTATAAGGTAGTTTCTTTTTGATAATTCTTCCATATTCCAGTCGTTATCGTTTTCTTTTACGTTATCGTTAATTTTATGTGTTTGGTTTTTTCTATTCATTATAATATATAATTTTTTATGTATTTATCCGTAAAATTTATTCCATTTTATCCGGAGGTTTGACCCAACGCGCATTTTTGTCGGAATCATATTCTCCAAATCTTTCTTTGTTGAAAAGAGTAAATTCAACTTCCGTTATTTTCATTTTGCGCTTATCATCGTACACTTTACAATATTCGTTATAATCTGAATCTTTGCTGTCATTCTCTGAGTCCCGGTCTGATATACGCTCCTTTTTAACTATTATATTGAGTTCCTCTAAATTCAATTTATTAGCGGTATCATCCTCGATTCCTTCAATATCAACATCACTCCTCTCCATACTGCTTTTAATTTGTGATTGGGAGGCATCACTTGAAGCCAATATTATCACCTTTATATCGATTGATTTATTAGGAGATATCTGTTTAGGATTTGCGTTTGCCTCTAAGTATACCGGACGTTCTTCGTTCATTTTATGAGAATTTTCGCTATTTAGTATCGTCTTTGAGATCACGCTAGTTTCCAAGTTTTTTTCGTTTGTCACCTTATTGGCTATCTTTACTTTTATATTCTCTGGTTCCAGATTTTTTGAAGATTTGTTAGATTTCCCGTCGTACTTTGGACTCTTCAACTTCATTTTCTGCTTGGATTTTTTATTTGATTCCTTTTCCTTTATGCGAGAGCAATCCGATTTCCAATGTCCATATTCTTTACAAAAGTTGCAAGCCATCCTACAGCCTTTCCAGAAAATCCCAATAGTTTCTCCTTCCACCTCGATAAAGTTTGATATTTCAGCTTCTCTGTTTTTAACTAGCAGAAATTCAATCCCGAATGGAAGGATTTTATCTTTCCCATTTTTGGATTTTGCGCTGATGTCCATAATCTCTCCATGCCTTTCTAATTGTTTGCATATAGCTTTAATTGCAGTTTTTGGTCTAATAAGTTTGATATGTGGATTTTTTATGACTGTAATTTCTTCGGAGTATTTTACGGTGCCATATAGTTCTACATCTCTGTTATTTTAGTACAATTTTGTATCCAAAAATTGCTTCGCTTCATGTTTTTCTTCAAACGTAAAGTAGGTCGCCCTAGAGAATTTATTATAAATAGCTGTGCTACAAAAGTCGTCGGTGGCATCTGATGTAAACTGAAATCCATTATGGCGGTCCTTTCCGAATTGGTCCCATGGGCAGCATACCGTGTATTCCGATCCCCCAAAGCATAGTTTTTAAAATTTTTTCTTATGCGAGTCTCCTTTGTACCAATCTAATATTGATTGATCTCTGTATTCAGTCACGTCTTGGTATGGCATAATATCTACCGCTTCGCTTCTGCCAAGATTTTTTTCGGCTTTAGGGTTTATACTACGGCTTTCGGTAAAGGGTACAGTTTTTTCGTTCTTAGTGTTTTTTGTTGCGTCTGCGTAACTGAATTTATTCTTGGGTTGGATTCCTGAGGATAAGTGGTTTAATTCTTTTCGGCTTGTGTTTTTGGCCTTGATTCGAACCATGTACCCTGGTTTGAATGCGGTTTTGATACGCTTGATTGGCGCCGAATCGCTTGGACTAGAATCGTAATTAAATATTTTATTATTATTTTTTTTGACAAAATTAAATCTACGTGGGTTCGGGTTTGCTTTATAACCAGTATAGTCGCCTCCGGTTGGAACTTTGTGGGTATCAAAACTTTCAAAAAATTTTTTTTCCGAGATTCGAAATTTCAAATCTCTGTTTTCTCCCTTTTGATTTGCCAGTATTATGGCTTCTGGTGGAGCACTAGGGATTGAGTGTACTCCTGGTTCCTGGATAGACTCTGGTTTCATATCAGTTTTTAGAATCTGATTGCTGATTCGTGGTTGAAGATCTTGATTTAGTACATTTCGGCCAGTTAGTACATTCTCCTCATCTTTGGCTTCTCTTGGATTGATACGACTATGGTCGTCGTCACTTATAGTATGTTTGGTTTCTAAGGCTGATATGTTTGCTTTTTTTGAGATTCGAGATTCAAAATCTCGGATCTTTAAATTTTGAGATGAAGATGATCCCACCATTTTTTTTTTTTTTTAATGGATTTTATTAAAATTTAAATATCTTATAAATATAAACTAAAAATACAATAAGCTAAAAAAATTTTATAATAAAATCCTCTGGCGGTTTACCGCCTGCGTACCCTGTTGGGCATTGCGTCAAGTGGATTGGTGCGCTGTTTCCAGTTTACCTGCATAAGCAGCTCCTGGGCGCTGGACACGGTCGAATACAGAATTCCCAGCAACTAGGCCGAGGTTGAATCGAAAAATTGAAGACAGCGATGTCTTCAGTAAGTTTTATGAGAGGGTCGCCACAAAGACCCCGGTTGCTTCCAATAAAGTCAACCTAGCCGCAACATGATCGATGCTAAACAGTTATTCTCCAATAACTGGACCTAAAAAAAATAAAAGGCTATAAGTTGCCACCTCTAATTTTTGATTTTCAAATTTTTTTTTTTTTTTTTTTTAAAATATTTCAAAATTTTTTTTTTTACTTGCGAAGTAAAAAAAATTCTGAAAATTCGTCAGTATCTTCGATTTTCCATTTCGTTACCATTCTAGCCATTCGCCTTGAAGGCTGGTTTCGATTATTTTCTGAAGATTGCCACTTCAGTCTTTCTATTAATTCGTTTTT
>LSSN01001289.1:0-17266 GCA_001970855.1 Smittium culicis
TGCCCAGTGGGTATGGAGCTGCTAGAGCGGCGGAGGGGGGGTCAGTTGAAAAATTATTTATTTAATATTTTTTTAACTTTTAAATATTTTTTTATTAGTTTTTGTATACTTTTAAATTATGTTTAATAAACTCTCTGAGGCAAAAAAAAAAAAAACTGGTAATAAATAGCTGAACGAAAAAATAGTTCGCCTAGACTAATCAATTATTTAAATGCATATGATGTTTAGAGGTGTTAAGTAAATGAATTTAATTACTGGAAAGTGTGAAAAGGGATTGGAGTATTTGTAAAATTTGTAGGTAAAAATTTATTCACGTAAATAGAGCGAGTTAGAATCGCAAGAAAAGGCGCCTTATAGAATTGGGTTTTGGGTTTTTGATTGAATCTGTACTACTAATTTTATAGGAGTGCGGTAGGTCAAAGTTAATTTCTAAAGAGTCACTTAAGGTGGGAGATAAGAAAAAAACGTCTTGGATCATATTTATGATGGATTTTATTGAAATAATGTATAACGAAACATCAATTAAAATAAATATGAGATGTGTCTGGTATGGAATGTGTATTCAACTAAAATGTATACGCAGATACAGCTAACCCAGATTTTATAGCACATAAATTGCTGATGCTTAAACTTAAATAGTAGATGGAATGTACAATGTATTATTTTTAGGTTTTATATAATATCCACGTATAGACTTTTATAAACAGGTTTACCAATGGTATTAAAAGTTAAATCGATATTTTGCTTTGAAAAATGGAATTTTACAATATATTTTAAAAGCATAAAATATTACACCGAGTCTATATCAATGCCATACTGTGTGGCCGAATTGCAAAAACAGTAAGGGTACAAAGAAAAAACTTTTGTGCAGTATAGAGGATTTAAATTAGTACATAGTTTTATTGGGCTAATATGGTAAAAAAAATCTGTATGGATACAGTTGTAGATTGGTACTATGTATATGGCGTCGGAATGAAAAAATAGCTCCCGCTAATACATGTACGCCAGAGGATGTTTTTGTTTATAATAACTTAGTATGCTACGCATTTTGAGTCCATTTTCTGGAACTCATAACAACAAAATCAAAGTATAAACAAGTGTAGCGAATCAGAAACTAGAAACCAAAAAATGCATATCAGCTCAAAAAAATTCAATTTTATTGGCTATTGAGTCGGAGATAGATATATTTTATTTTTGTTTACTTTTCGCCACAATAGCTATAAAAGTCAGCCGAATCGAAATCTTGGATTAATTGTTTTAATATAAAAATACCTTTCTATTTATTCTTTCCTATTACCTTTTGTAAATATTAATACTTTTTTGTACCTTGAAAGTATATACTCCAGCCATCTACCCTTATATTCATCCAAACTCTAAGGTACGTTTTTAACAAAACGATAAATAAAACAAATAATTTTCTCTGATAATTTTGACTAACAATTTTTTTATGGTACACTGCCCTATCTTGAATTCATAATCTTGTTTCTACCTATTTATCTAGATAACTAATAATGTTGGAAGCTAGATTACCACAAGCATCAATCCTTAAAAAAATAGTAGAATCTGTAAAGGATCTAGTCAGCCAGGCTAACTTTGACTGCAGCGAATCTGGTATTTCATTCCAGGCTATGGACGAATCAAACATTGCGCTTTCTTCATTCCTTTTAAGAGCCGATGGTTTCGACCCATATCGCTGCGATCGCAACTTGTCCCTTGGTATCAAATTCTCTACTCTATCCAAAATACTTAAATGCGCTGGAAATGATGATGTTGTTATTATCAAGTATGAAGATGATGATGATATCCTAAGTTTGGTTTTCAAAGATTCTAAGAATGAAAGGATTAGTGAATTCAGTATTAAACTATTAGATATCGATTCAGAATACCTAAGCATTCCAGAACAAGAGTTTGAATGCAAAGTATCTATGTCCTCTTCAGAATTCTCAAGAATTTGTAGAGATTTGATGACAATCGGATCTTCAGTTGTTATTGATGCAACTAAAGAAGGTGTTAAATTCTCCTCAACTGGTGATGAAGGAAATGGTAGCGTTCTTTTGAAACAATCTGGATCTATCGATGATGACGGCAAAAGATCAGTTGGTACCACAGTTCAAATGACAGAGCCTGTTTCTCTCGAGCTATCTCTTAAATACCTTAACAACTTCACAAAAGCCTCCCCACTATCTGACTCGGTGTCAATCAACATGAGTAACGGTATCCCTGTACTATTCCAGTTTGATGTAGGAGACATCGGTTATATTCGCTACTTTTTAGCCCCCCAAATCAAAGACGACGAATAGTTTTAATATACTACACCCTTTCAATATTTTCCTTTATTTTTTTTACTAAAATCCGTAATTTATATACTTAATATACCTCTCTTTTTTATAAATAATTTATAACCTCCAGCTTGATTCTTAAATTTTTTCGAATTAATATTTTTTATTATTAAAAAGCCATTTTCTTTTGATTGTACTCTTATCAAAGGTTAAACAGAGTCAAAGATAGGATTTGATATTCTAATAATAGGAAATATTTTGTCTCTAATAGAAGAATGCAAAATAGATTGAATTTTAGACATTGAGTTTATGTATTAGAATTATAAGTATCGCTTTGCCACCTTATAAATATGTTATTGATAATCTTATTATTTGTGATGGCATGAGTTAAAATAATTATACACAGCAGTAAATTGGATATCAAAATGCTATTTTTTATTATGATTTCCTTTGTAAACTCGAATGAAGTTACAAAATAAATTATATAAACTAACAATAAAAATATTACATTTAAATTATATTTAATAAACTCTGATACATAAAAAAAAACAATAAAAATAGTTTAAAACTTGATTCTATTTTACCAACCGCAATTTTCAATTGGAAACCAATACACTTAATCTGGGCTCTTAATAAGATGAAATGCTTTTAATTATATTAATATGAATAGGTACCAGAAAGAATAAGGCTTATTATTCGGGGGATTCTAAACTAAGAAAGCACTTTATTTCAGCTTATAATTATTTTAATGATTATTTTAAAGTTAAAATTATTACAAGCGGAATTGGTAGTCATTTCCATTATCAATTTAGTTCTGAAAGCATTATTTGCTAAAAATAATACTAGGTTTTATTTATTAAACAATAATTTAATTAGAAATTTTATACACTATAACTCTTTATGTATAAAAGTGCTCTCTTCGTAAATAATTTCTCAATTGGTTTATAGTATACTATTATTGTATAATTGCCGCTTGTAAAAAAATTCAGGTATTTAATTAACTTAGCTCTTGTTAAAGTTCATATCCGCTATCTTAACTATTTTGAAGAACATTAGTTTTAAATTTTTATACAAAATTAATAAAAAATATCAGAAATAAGAATGTAATTATTTGATTATTTTGGTATAAAAGTTGTGTAAATGTTGTGCAGTGTTATTAATTCTTGTTTAGTAAACCTAGAAAAAGATAAAAAGATAAAATCAATTTATACAGTTTAAGATATTTACAATTAATACAACAAAATTTATTTATGAATATTCCACATTTGAATTTCTAGACACAATTTTTATATACAACAAGAAATAATGCAGTTAATATAATAGCATTAGCTTTCCTAATGAAAACAAATAATTAAGACGAAGTCTTCTTAGGAATATAAATATTATAAAATGAACTTGAAATATAAATTAAATTACATCTAATGACTTTGAAAGCTACTTTAAATTCAAAGGGTTGAATAACATTATATTTTTTAAAATTGCATTAGCTCAAAATTTTTTATTTTATTTAAATCAATTAAAGAATGAAGTAATTATTAATTTATATCAGAAGTTCTTCAATAGATTGGAGGAAATTCTAAATTATCTTACGGATACTAAACATAGGTCACAATTTTATTTTGAATTAGCTTTATAATATAAATTTATTCAATAAATATAATAAATCTGTCTATTAATAAAAAATAAAGTCTTATTTTTATATAACTATCCTTATTTAGATTAAAAATTAAAGAAAAAAAATAACCAGTTTTTATTCCTAAATTTTTCTACCAAACTCCATGCGTATTTTTTCGGCTTGTATATTTATTATGAATCGTTAATATATATTGAGGTTAACATAAGTCTTTAAAATTAATTAATTATTCTGCAGACTACAATTTGTATATCCCATTCAGGGGCGGTTGTCGTTTTATTGAACTACCAAAATTATCCAACCAAACGACAATATATCATATTAATAAATTATTGGCTAATTAATAAGAAAAAACCAATAACAAATAGATATTAAATAGTTTATCCAATTATAATTCTTAATTTAGTTTAAGAGCGTTGGCCCTGGAAAAATATATATGCTATCTGTTGCAATTCACGATGAGATTTTATCTTGGTATTTATTTAAGCCATAAGTCAATTAGCCAATAATTGCCAATTCAAACCGCGTAGCTAATTAAACTATAAAAAAAAAGTGGATTTTCATTCGTGGGATATCAACCCAATAGCTATATCCTCAAATAAAAAATAGATAATAATTCGACAGAATAATTGGAATATTCCAGCCAATAATCGAAAAGAAGTAATGATCTTGCCTAAAAAAAATAATGAAAATTTTTTTAGAAAAAAAGCGAGTAAATTTTTTCATAATAATATTTAAAGCGATAGTTTTTAATCATACTAGGTAGAGAAAATTAATAACCAGCCATATTCCACATTTAGTGTATAGATACACAATTGTATGTAAATTCACTTTAGCTCGTTACATCAATAGAAAATGGCTAACCCAACTCCAAACAACTTAGAAGAGGCTGTCAAGAACGCCTTTTCCTCATTGATGCTGGCCACCAAACGCTCAAATCAGGTCTCTTATTCTGACCTAAAGTTTCATTCTACAATATCTCCTGAATTTGCTGATATTTTGGACAAAACTACAGATAAGACCCGTAATTTAATAAATTCAATATCTTCTTCTAGCCGCAATTCAAACTTCACCACTCTTCAGAATAACCTTCCATCAATCAAACAAAAGTCTGATTTAGATAAAATTGCTATCAAGAACATTCAAGACGTCCTACTTCCTCCAATAACCCAGGAGAAAAAGCCCAAATACGAAATGGGCCAAGAGTATAGAAAAATCGTGGAAATAGCTGACACAATTATCGATAGAATTGATGTTAATTTGGATTTCATCAAAAACGAAAAATCTAACCCGCTTATTTCTGGACCATTAAGCCAATCAAAGCCCGTAGTCACCGAATACAAAAAGATCGGTTCCAAATCATCAAATAGTAGCCAAACCTATAGCCTAATCCATGCCACAAAGATCCCAAGACCACAGATGAAGTTTAAGGATGAAATTGACAATTCCAATTCAACCAATTTTGTATGGAAAATTAAAGAAAAGCCATTCGCAAAAGTTCCATTAGAATATGGCTTACCTGGAACTGAAATTAAAGACCACTCGATTAACAAGCATCTAGAAGAGCTTGGCTTATCCAGATCTGGTAGTAGTACCCCAATTCCTCATTCTGGTTCAGATACACAGTTCCAAAACCTTTTAACCTTCGACAACAATAAAATGGTCCCCTTACCTCACCCCTATGAATATGAAATAAAGAGTTATGATCCTCCTTCTAGATATTTTTCTGAGGTTGAAACTAGAGTTTCACAGGAATGGGGTGCTGATTCTAACTTTGTATATGTAGATACTCCCGAGTTACTTGACCAGATGATTAACGACATCATCTCATTAAAAGATAATGATTCCGATATTGCTATCGATTTAGAGCATCACAACTACAGATCTTTTATGGGATTCACGTGCTTAATTCAATTATCGACTAGATATAAAGATTATATAATTGACTCTCTAGAATTACGCTCTGAGCTATATAAACTTAATATTGTCACTGCTGACCCAAGTAGAATAAAGGTTTTCCATGGCGCTGAAAGTGATATCGAATGGCTCCAGAGGGATTTTGGTGTTTATGTTGTTGGTTTGTTCGATACATATCATGCCACAAAAATACTTAATTACCCAAAACATTCCCTTGCATATCTATTGCAATCTATTCCTAAAGTCAATTCTGATAAAAAGTATCAATTGGCTGATTGGAGAATTCGCCCCTTAACTGCAGATATGCTTAATTATGCCAGAGCTGATACTCATTATCTGCTAGAAATTTTTGATGTATTACGCAAAGAATTAATGACCGTTGATAATGGATTGAACTACGTTATTAATAAATCTAAAACTACTGCCCTTAGAATATTCGAAAAAGAACATTATGACGGCATTTATGGAAATGGTCCTAATGGCTGGAACACATTACTCTCCAAGCACACTTTCGCGCTGAATAATAAACAACTTGTTGTATTCAAAGCCTTACACGCTTGGCGTGATCAGATTGCTAGATTACACGATGAATCTATTAGATACGTCCTTCCAAACCACATTTTGTTTAGTATCTCTAGTAGACTCCCAGATAGCGTCGAAAAACTACTAGCCGCATGTATTCCTACTCCACCGCTTATTAGACTATATTCAAGAGAGGTCCTTGAGCTTATTGAAGACTCACTTCTAAACGTCCAAGATGAAGATGACTTGAACACCCTGGAAGCTGATATTAATTCTGAAGAATCCTCTGGATTTTTGGTTTCTAAGCATTTTGTTAGCCCTATTTATCCGATTCCTCGATTCCCAGCTATATTATCTACAGATAATCTAAATTCTAACTCTATGGATATCGATAATTTGGAACAAACTGAGCTTGATGAACTAAAAGATATTTCTGAATCTGAAAACTTAAATCTCAAAAGTTACCTTTCAGGGCTATTTAAGGACTCTATGGATCCTTTAAAAGTTTCAAATGGAGAGAAAATTGAAACTCTATTAAAATCTATCCAATCTATTTCAAATCCACTTTTTGAAATCAATAACTCTTTAAACAAAAATACGCCTTTCCCTGTTGAGCAAGAGCCTGAAGATGAATCTACTCCTACCTTCATCAAAACTGATACTACACTTGATAATAACAACATTGGTGATAACGTAGGCAAAGAAATCAGCCATCCTGCAGATCAGAAAACTTCATTACTTCCCAAGGTTGGAAAACCTAAAGCTACTAAAAAAGATGAAACCAATGGAACGATTCAAGAGGAATTTGAATCTGCGGCTATGAACGTCAACGAATTGGTTAAAGATAACAGTGATATATTAGTTATTTCCCAAATTTCATCAAATAATATAAGTAAAAACAAGCGAAAGCTATCAACTACTATAAACGAAAATAGCTCGGCTAATTTAATTAAGTTGGATAGCGATGACAATGCTACTGTCGAACCAAACGAGAGCACTCCACCAGCCAAAAAAAATAAAAAAAACCGTAAGAAGAAAGCTAAAGGCAAAGCCAACGCAGACTCTACTGATATTAACTCTGTTAATGCCTCAGAAAAATCCCCAAATGCAGCAGTTTCATCAAACACAGTAAATAATGGCCAAAATTCACTAGATGATGCACATACTAAGGCAGAATCTAAACTAGACCCAAATGCACAGCTAAAATCTGCATCTAGCTCAGAGGCTAATTCAGGAAACCATAAAGGCTCTAAAAAAGCGCCTTCTGCGAAAACTCCTGTGAGAAATAATAAGCTTAAGCCTTATGACCCTTTTGCAAAAACTGTGTTCAAATCTGATTTTAAAACAATTGAGCAAAATGAAACTGCCAATGAGGACTTTGGTGGATCCGACTCAAAAAATAAGGATAAACAGAGTAATTCCAGAGTTCTTAGAAGTGCAAGAAAGAACACCGGCAATAAATCTATGACTTTCTCTAAAAAGAAGTAGAAACTTTTTTTTTTTTTTTAAAAAAATTTTTTTTTACCCATCATAAACTTATCTTTAAAATTCATCTAACTATACACTCTATTTGGAGTTTAATTTAATTATTTTTGTTTCGTGTTTTATTAAACGTTTTAATTTAAATTTAAATTTAAATATCGCTCTAAGATACTCTTTAATTATTTAATACCAAAAATTTTACGTATATTTTATGAAAATCTTAAAAATCTTAAAAATCTTAAAAATTTTAATTAAAATATAAAGTTGAATATTTAATGTGCATTAGAAAGTTAACTTTGATTAAACGAGTCGAAAAGATATTAGTTTACGTTATTTTTATATTTGAGATTTCGTTTGAAAATATCGTAAATCGGAGCATTTCAACAACATATAATTGGAATAATAAAGTTATTATAGGCTAAATCACTGGTTAATTAATTAAAGTTTGAGGAACTGTGTTGAAATTTTCAAATAAAATACGTATCATATTGTTTTCTTCTAAAACTTTCTATTTAATCTGTAATCATTTAATTTTCTAGATTTTGTAAAAAGACCAGGTTAAAAACAAATTCGTCACATTCTTCAAGTCAATGGTATTTATATATAATTTATAACACGAAAAGACTAATTGGAGAGAAAAAAAAGCATTCCCTATAAAGTTTAGCATGTATAATATCTGTTTTAAATAGCGTAAATGATGCTATTTTGTAGTGCGTGGATACATTCATAAGAATTTATATGGCTCCCAATTTCGACTTCACGGAAAAACCAAGATAGAGGCCAATTGAATAATTTTAACTTGTTTAACTTATACTGATGATTTTAAAATCTTGAAAAAAGCGTAACTGCTGCAAATAAAAAAAATAAAGCTATTAATTCATGTAATCTTATGGATATAAATTCAAGCTTTGGTGAAGATTTTTTGCAAATTTTATTTACTAAATTTCATAAAACTCTTAATAAATAATTTCAATAGTAATATATGCTGCCTCTTAAAAAAAATCTAATTATTTTTGATATTTTTTCTTCAGCACATTTTTTTAAAAGCTTTGTATCAAGCGAAACACGCTATATGAATTTTTTTCCCTACTTTGGTATAAATTAACAAATATAAAAAAATAATTTATCTCAATCTTTTATTAGTAATGGGCTAAATAATTTAAAGCTATTATTCGATAATCTTGTACTAATAAAAAACCAAAGAAATATAAAGTCTTAAATATAAGGAGAAACGTATCCTTGGTCATTTAGTGTGTCTATCAGGCCTGTCATTTGAGAGTATAAGGCGTTATACTTATCAATACTTATTCCATGCATGGAAATAAAAGAATCTGGAAGCCTGGCGGGGTATGGCATAGAAAGCTCATCAGGGGTTGTAGAAATGATGGCCAGAGTAGAAGGTGAGATAGAATTTGCTACCGGGGAATCAGTGCTGTTGGAAAAGCCAGATATAGGTTGAATTGGTTGTAAATTAGCAGTACTTGGAGTTAGAGAGGATATAAACTCTGAATTATCTTTAAGAGGTTTTGGAAGTTTTATAGGAAAGCTGTTTGGATTATTTGGGTCAAGCTTTGGGAAATACTTCTTGAGAGAATTTGGGCTTAAAGCTTTTGTTATACTTGTATTTGTTATTGATGAATCAGAGCTCGAGCGTTTAGAAGAAATGGATTGTTGGGCTGAGTATGCAAAGCAATTTTGATTTTGTCCAAGTACCATGAGGTCTCCTACTAAATCTGGAAATCCTGTAAGGGTATCAGATAATGAAACAGGAGGCTTTCCAGGATCGTTTATATACTGTAAAAGATAGGATGAATCCAAATTTTGCCACTCACTCCATAGCCTGTCAATATTTGCATGGTGTAAAAAAAAGAAGAAATCATTTGGTGAGTACATTTCAACCATATCACCTCCAATGGTTGTGTGTATAATGGCGTGGATTCCTAACTCAATTGTGGTCTGAAAAGTTCTGTAGTCAGTACTAGTTTGCATACCAGATAATAAGACTTCTGGTGATATCCAAAAGATGCTGTTTGATGGATCATCAGTGAACGTAAATTCTCGCTTAAGACAATGATTGTTTGGGTATGTCATTTGCCAGTTTGCTTGAGGACCGTCATTAACACACTGAGATTTCGGACCTCCATCACCGCCCATGTATTTAGACGTGAAGAGTGCGCTTTTTTCTGGGTCAGCAAAGTCGAGAGTTGGATCAAAGTATGGAAGGGCGAAGGTTGGACAGTAGTGTTGAGCAACGCTTTCAAATTCTTGGATAAATCGTCTGTGCCAAGGTAAAAATTCAGGAAAAAGGTGTATTTCATTAAAAAAGTGTACATGAGTAAAAGCAAACCAGTGGAACCAGCCATATTTGTCCATTATATTCACGGCTTTTACAACTTCTTGCCATTCAGAGTCTGAGAGTTCACGTACCTCTTTTCTTATACTTATGCTGGAACATGATTGTTGTCTGCGTATATACATACACGCAGTGAAGTTGGCTAAGCTGAGCACATATAAAATGATAAAGCTCCAGTTCATTTTATTTTACCAAATACAAGCTATTCTGTTAAGAGTTCCTTTGGTATAATTTTAGTTTATATAAGGATAGTTTTCTAGAATCTTTTAGAGGTATTTATAGAAATAATTATCTCATATCTACAATTATCTTTTCACCTCTACTAGTAACTTTTGTTTTATAATATTGTTTAACGGAACAAGGAGCGGGCACATTTTCAGGGAAAAAACAATATATATTTTATAAAGAAACGGTTTTCGCAAAGGAAAGAATTTAGCACCAAATTTATGAATATAATTATGATTTCTACCCAGAAGCGCGAGTTAAATATTCTTTCTATAAATATTGTAGACTTCTATTGACATTTTGAATCTTCTATTGACATTTGAAGGGCATTATAACTCGAATTCGCTAATAATGGCGCTTCAGAGGCTCATTAATGATGAAGTGCTAATCAATGGGCTTTTGAGGTTTGTATAGATATTTTGAAAGCTCTATAGAGATTTTTTCAATTTCTATAGATAATAGAAAGTTCGACTTCTAGTTAGGGGCTACTTTAAGGAATTCGCAGCTTGTAATTATTAATCTAAAAGACGAAATGAATAAAAATTGGTATTGTATTTCTATAGAGTTTGTATAGTTTTTATACAAGAGCTTTATTTTTATATCCAGCTGTAATTCTCAAGGAATGCTACAGATTAGCAATTAATATAATATTATAGTTCTTTGAGCAAAAAATGCTAAATAAAAATTTAACCCTTTCACGGGTGATAGACTATTTTTGATCTACTAAATATAACCAACAGTATGGAACTATAATAATATAATCCCAAGTCTTATTTATTTATTGGTACATTTCAAAATGGCAGCAAATAATTAATGTAATTGTAAATCATAAACGAATCATAAAATTGATCATTTTAAAGACTTTTGGGCGGGAAAGGGTTAATACAGCTCTTAGCATGAAGTAGCAAATCATTTGCCTGGCTTTTTCAGTAGCCATTCCTATTGGCAAGATCACAAAGTAAGTTATTCCTCGTTTTTACCCTTTTAAGACCAACTAATGCTCTTTTTTTCTTTCTCTTTTTTTTATGAAATTAGAAAATCCTTTCATTGTTACAATTCTATGTAAATTTTTACTTAGTAAAAGTCGTTGAAATAAAAATAACAAGAAAAAGTATTATAAAAATATTATTTATTTATTACAAATTCAGTTAATAATTATATTATACTAAAGTTCATTTCATTTTTAGTTGTCAAGAATTATAGCGCTCGGTGTTGCTATCTATGCTGTAAATAATATAATCTGGAGTTTTCTGCTTTAGTCTTAACTTCAGGTAATTTTATTTTGCTACTTTAACTTAAGATATTATGAAATTCAATAAGCGCACCCTTAATCTTTATAATAACTTTCAGTTATAAAAAACATAGTTGTTTTTAGTTATATAAAAGCTACTGTACACAAATTTTTACATTTAGTAAATCAGCTCCAAATTAAAGCCCCATCAAATAAATTCTTTACGGGAAATTTTTCTATAGTAGCAATTAAATCAAAGATATTGCTTAAACTAGTATAATAAGGCGATAAATATTAATGCTGTTTCTATAAATAATCATAGTTTTAGATACTAGAGAGAAATAAACATTTGAAACTGAAGAAATTTTGGATATAAAAAATCTTACCAACCTCTTTAGCTCAAAAAGAAAATAAATTGCTTAGTAATTATGATTCTAAATTATTAAAAAAATACTTTAATCATAACAACCATAATTATTATTAAAACTCTTTTTTGAGTTTCATAATATTGAATTAAAATCAGATGGGATATATTAGTTTTAGAAATCGGAAATTGTTATACTTTGCCTAAAACAAATTTGTATAAAAATGAATATTTTTCTAGATTTGGATAACTGGGCTTATGAGTAATTATTAAAAAAAGATATTTTACAAGATATTCATATTTGTAATTATATTTAAAAAGGAGCATTCAAAGGCATTAAATAGGCATTTTTAAATATAAATTTGAGAATTCTGTTAGAATATATCTAAACAAAAAACTTCTTTATAAATTTCTGATAATAAAAACCATCAGAAGAAAAAGAAAATCATATAAAGCAATGTGTAAAAGTTCAATTTTGCACAACATTGAAATATTCTATTTATATAAAATTATTGTATACTAAAATACAGCAGATTTAATGAAACTTTAAAATAAGGAACCTATTTCCTTATTTTATAAGGATATTCAACGTTTAAAATTTTTATTTCATTGGCTTTATAGACTAATTTTTGAATTTTAAATACTATATTAATAAATTTATCAATAATTATTTATATTTGCTACTAAAATTTTTCACATATAATAGTTTGGCTCAAAGTTTGAAAAAGAAAATTAATATTAGATATCTAAACTTATAAATACTATTATGTTTGTAACTTATATTTGTTATCGGTTTTATAAGCCCGAAGATAAATAGCACATAGATAGTATATATATTTAATTGATTATTTGGCAAAAAAAAAGACCTTTGTAATCTTGTTTTGAGTATAAACCTAAAACTATAAAAAAAAAAAAAACTCGTACTTGGAAATAGTAATCATACATTTTTTACCCAGAGTACTATACTTAGATTTTCGATTACGAGTAGATCATATTTGGCTTATTAAGGCTTTATTATTAAACGCTATGAATACAACTTTTCAATATGCTGTTTTACTATTTCTAGATCATTAAAGTCTTATATCACGAAAGTATCTGAATTTTATGAAAAAATTGACTTATTTATTTATTTCTATAAAACTTGACATATTATTCGTTTAGGGCTATCGAAATTTAATTATTTGTAGCGATACCTTCCGTGTTCAAAAATAACAATTAAATTTTTAGCTCAACGCCAGGTTCAAATACAACTTATCTCATAAACGAAAAATATCGTTTTCAAAATAAGCCATACCACAATCTTAGCATGCTATTGCTAGTTAGCAACTTGAAAGCCATACTATTTTATTTACAACATTTTATAACCGTAATAAACTCTTTTACTCTTTCACACCAATCACAACCAAGTTGCTGAAGCTTAATTTTTTTTTTTTTACCATACTGTCAATATGTACACGCTCAAAACCAGCTTTAAACAATCGAAACAATCATAATATACAATTTTTATAAACAAAAAAAGTATCGAATTTTGATTGTTGTACCTTGGAAATCATTGGAAAGAATGAAAATGTAAGAATGTTTTGAGATATAAAACTAATTGTTTAACTAATTTTGATTATATTCTGACCTGCAAATCGAGTATTAGGAATTAAAGATCTCACCAATTAATTTACATTCTCCTTTGGATGTTTTTATAATAGATTTTGACTATCGAGAACTATCAGCCAAAATTACAATTTCTTGAAATATATGTCGCTATCGACTTTTATTAACATGTGGACTTTTAGAAACTTAGTCTAATCGAAAGTTGTATAGTATTTTATAAAAAAATTAATTTTCCTTATCGAATTATAGTTGATAAATTTTTAAAATTAAATTTCTATACTATGTATGATCACCTATTTCAGTATTGTACAACAAAAAAAGTATATAATAGATACACACTTAGCTCAGAAAATATTAATCTTTTGTCTAGTATATGGTCCATTATCCAAATAAAGCTATTTTTAGCATTGCATAGCTATACTCTGACTAAGGTAAGAAATATTTTTTAAGGAATTTGATTTATTCTCTTTGCCATTGTGGTTTAAGTGACAATAAGAATTTTTAAACCCAAGTGAAAGAAATATAAGTTGTAATAACGTTATAAATTTTGTTGGGAATTCAATAAGAAATTCTGAATGCAACTTTATTGTATCAAATTAATATTTGGATAATACTGATTATACCTACTCAAACAATTAAAATTTGGCTATAAATTCATTCTCGAAATTCAAGCTGATGATAACGCTGGCCTAAATTCTCAGCCAAAGAAAAGCAATGCTTTTTTAACATAATTAAATTGTAAATCAAGTTGACGGAAAATCAAAGATTATGTGAGCAAGTGGAGACATTAACTATTTTCGTGATTGTACTGTTGATTCAAGCACATCCAATGCTAAATTATTTTTTTATTTTTTTCGAATTTTTAGCCTAAATAAAGTAAACTTCTAAGCAACGTATAAATACCAGCAATAAAGATAAAATATCTAATGATAATAATAATCCCTCAAATCCATCCTATTTTACTCCCTCTTACGACTATATTTATTCAAAATATAACATTTTTACCTGTCAATATACGCGTAAGTAATTCATCTTAGATTAACACGAGATATAAACTATTTAAAAAAATTATCTCAAACTAATAGAAAAAATAAAATACCTACAATATTAGTCTATTAACAATACTTGTATAAATATTACGAAAATAGAGAAACAAATTCCTTAGAAATATAACAAAAACAATAAATTCTCAATTTTAAACATCTAAGAAACAGAAATAATGATGTTTAATAAGCTTTTAGCTTGCTTATCACTATCAGTGATAATCGGACTTTTTAGAGTTCAAGGTCAGAGTCAAACACGCTGCTCATCAACAGTTTTGAGGCGAGAAGTAAGGTCTTTATCCAGGTCAGATTGGCAAAGAGTAACTAGGACGGTTACTACTATGTATAATAACGGCTGGTTTCATTGGTTTTCATTTATACATAATCAACAGTTCGCTAATATTCATAACGTTGCTAATTTCCTACCTTTCCATCGCCGTTTTGTAGTAGAATTTGAGTTGGTTGGAAAAACTATTGACCCGAATTTTGCGGTGCCCTTTTGGGATGCTACAATAGATTTTGCAAACCCCGCTGGCTCACCAGTTTTAACTGGAAACTTTATCGGAGGAAACGGAGTTCTTAGGGGGTCTACAAGGTGTATAACAAACGGATTTGAAAATGGTTGGATAATGAGATATCCAAACAACAGGTGCCTTAGTCGAAACTTTAATGGAAATAATGGAAGAATTAACCCATGGCACTCCCCAGAATCTGTCACCAGCGTAATTCAAACAAGCCAAAATTTCCAAGCTTTTGCCAGTGCCATTGAACTTGGAATCCACGCAGATGTTCATAATGGTATTGGAGGAGATATGTCAACAGGTTTTAGTCCTAACGACTTTGCATTTATGCTTCACCACTCTAATATTGACAGAATCTGGACACAATGGCAAAATCTTAACCAAGGAAGAAATACCAACGCTTATGGAGGGACAAATCGAAACGGCTCTGGTGCGAGATTGAGCGACAATTTACCAGTTTTTGGAGAAACTGTTCAATCGGTGATGAGAGTTGGCTATGGTAGAAACTGTTATTCTTATGCAAATAGCGGGGCCAGAAGCTCTAACAGAAAACGTCAGGAATCAAACCAGAGCAATGTAAATCTCCAAGGTAGCGTATTAGTGAATAGTACTGTTATTGATATTATGCTGAGTATTCCGGATATGTCTTTAGCAACTTCATTGTCACAATCTGCTATAAGAAGATTCTATCCAAAATTACTTGAACCAGAAACAAGTATTTATGATGTGGCCTTACCTAATTATGTATCAATAAACTCATTAAACTACGCTAGAAAAAGGCGAAGATATCCAAACGCCAGATTAAACCGTGGAGGCAGAAATGGAAGAAATCGTGGTAGAAATAGCAGATGGAGAATTTACAATAACGGAAGAACGCCAAAACCTTTAATTGCGACAACTCTTTCTGGATCTTTGGTTCTTACATCAAATAAAATCGATCTTAAAAATAATGTACCTGTAAACGCAACAGCTTTAGCAAGTCCTGATTCTCAACCAGCCGTAGGTGCATCGGATGATTATAACCAATCCTCTAAAAATGCCTTGGTAGGAGCTAACTCTGGGCAGATTATTGATGCTCCAGCTATTCCATATCCTGCAAAGCTATCTAAAATGTTTTTGGACATGCATAAATACGATTATGAGCTTTACAACAAATTACATGCAGCACAAGTATTACTGGTTGATACACTTAATAACGAAGGATATGTTTCGCCATATCTTTAGTCATATTGTAATAATTATATTTAACCGTAGCTTTTTAAAGTGTATTTAATGAATATATGAATAAGTATATTGTGATTATATTCAATTTTTAGTCTTTTGGCGATTGTAAATAAACATAATTCCAACTTTATAATACAAATATAAAAAAGAATTTCCCATAAATATTTTGAAAGTGTTATTTTATCTCAATTTCAAATATTAGAAATTATATCAACATTTTGCTTTTTTAGGCGAAATTAAAACTTGAACTTAATTATTATCTATAAATTGAACTTTTCCAATAACAATACAACATGCTAATTTATAAAAAGCGAAATTATATTGAGGTTTCACCTAAAAAGCGCTAAAGTTTTATTTTAACGATATGAAAGAAATAAAGTCAAAATTATTATTGCAAAATTAAACAAAAATAAATTCATAAAATTTTAAATTTTTAGAGTTCATGGATTCATAACTTAATTGATACGACTTTTAGCTAAAAATTCGAAAATAATACTATTTTTTCATGTTATTTTTACTAAAGACATTTAAATTATAAATACACTTAGTTTTATTTTTTGCATATACATTATTTCTAGCGTCTGTAGATCATGAAAATAGTCGACCAAAAATTTAAAATTTTTTGCTCCTGCTGCAGCTTGTGTGTGCCTGAAAAGGTCGGCCACATACTTCTGAGTTGCAGCTGGTGGCGAAATCTATGATCATCGACGATCAGCCGGTTCGGAATGAACCGGCTTATCAGCTCATAAGAATTTTTTACTTTCGAATTTCAACGAAACCCGGTTGGAGCTAGTTTGCAAACTCCTTGGGGGGGGGGGGGGGGTCAAAACAATCTTTGAGCCAGCTTCGTGCTGGCACAGCCGATCA